>JAJMHX010000022.1:0-188376 GCA_030575095.1 Scheffersomyces ergatensis | reverse complement strand
CAATCATATTTATACTTCAATTTTCAATCTTTATTCTGATATTTGACGTTTAAAAAAAGGTCACAAAACCGGTAAATCTTTTAAGTTAAATCCTAAATGAAATTTATAGTCTCGGTCTCATGGCTCAATTAGGTAAAACACCGGGGGAAGACCAACTATTAAAAATATTTTACGTATTCGTATCTATCATCACTTTTTTTGACACAACCTTCCACCCATCCATACCGTCTATGACTAATATTACTTACGAATGTTGACTTGTGTTATGTTATTGTTTTGAGGCGGCAATGAGACAGCGGAACTTGTCTTAAATCATCCGCTAGTAACTTAAGTAACACAAGTTGCAACTCTTGTAGACAACTGGAAATAACGGCGTTGCCTACATATCGCCGGCTTTATTCAATTTTTTTATTCAATATATATATATATATATTACTTTGATTAGTCGAAATATATATAAATATACACAAACTTACATATATATCCCCCACGAGTAACAATTGCCACCAGAGTTTTCCAATTTACCTTTATCTTTCATAATTCACTTCTTCTCATTTTCAAGCATGCTTTTAATGGTATCAACTGCAATCTGTTGAGCACTAATGGGCTCCTAATCAAATGTCTTGACTGCCTTCTGATTGGTTGTATCATAGACCTTATCCAAACTTGGGACTAAAGCACTCCATGGACGCAAAAACAAGGCCAAAAATCTAAAAAGAAATGAAGGCATGAATCGAATTGGTAACAATGTTGCATTAACTCCTGGTACATTCTTAATAAATTTTGGAAGTTCTATAAGATTTATTCCCTTCCCTTGAGAAACAAGGATATATCTTCCATTATCAGAAGCTTTATTTTTAATAGCTTGGATATGTAACTTGGCAACATCTCTAACATCAATAATACCAATATCTATTCTAGGTGCACCGTATTTCATATCCCCTCTAATCATTCTATGAAATAATTCAATGGATGAATCATAAGGGGCTCCTTTCAATACAGGTCCAAACACAATACTTGGTAAGAAATCAGTTGCCACCAACGGGGTTTTTGATGATTTATTTTCACTACTATTGATAAAGTCCCATAAGACTCGTTCTGCTTCAATTTTGGATTTGGAATAGGATCCAGGACTAGTTTCTAAAGGTGAAAAATCAGTTTCGTCGGTAAAATCCTTATGAGGAATATGTCCTGCTCTAACTGCATTTATAGAAGATGTGAATACCAACTTTTTAACTTCATATTTATGAGATAACTTGACTATTCTTTGGGTGCCTTCACGAGCAGGAATGATCACGTCATTAAAATCTTTGGGGTCTTCAACAACGACGGGGTGATGCAATATGTAAAACATAGTCCGAACCTTTTACTGCTTCATCCCATCCTTCATCCTTAGTCAAATCAGTAAAGTAAATATCAAGATATTTATCAAGCAATTCATCATTGATTTTGGAACTATTATCCTTCAATAATTTCAACAAATATTTCTTTTTAGCAGTGTTTCTCACCGTGGTTCTGAATTTGAATTGGCCTCTTCTAATAATTGAATAAGAATGTTAGCTCCAATTAAACCATTACCTCCGGTAACCAAAACAATTTCTTCGGATGCCATTTTCCGTTAACTAATAAATACTCGAGATACTTATTACTTGAGTCTTCTCCTTTGAACCTTCTCCTTTAAACATGATGGTGATTGACCCTTTTATATATCCTTGTGTGTGGTCATGCTTTATAGTGTTTGGATTAAGCCTTGGATAACAGGCTATAACAGATCTAGTGCCAAAAAAGTCCGCTAATTTGCGACTAGTTAGTGAGGCTTATCAATGTTTCCGCTTTAGTTATAATCTAAATGCAAGATTCGGAATTGATGGCATATACGGCTCAATATAACATCAATATAGTGAACTGAATGAATAGAAGAGACGACACATCGGAGATTGAATATAAATATAATGTCTATTATAGTGTTCTACGGTCACTATGGTCTACTGCTAAGAAAGGAAATCTAACCGTTTAAGAGATGTTCCGCGTGTTTGTTGTATCTACCACCAATGACAGGGTTTTCAACAAGAATCTTATCAATAGAAGCTAAATCATCGTCTGATAATTCAACAATATTACCAAAGTTACTCGTAATCTTTTCCTTAGTTGACCCCGATGGAATTGGTAATATCTTGGTGATGTTCTTAATACCTCTATATTCTTTAGCACCGGAAATCTTAAGGATCCAAGATAATGCCAATGATTCTAAAGTAGTATGTTTAACATCATGAGCAAAATCATATAATTTCCTAACTAATTTGATATTCTGTTGGAAATTGTCAGGTTGGAATTTATCAAACCTATGTCTTGAATCATGTTCTCCAATATCTTTAAGATAATTTTCACTTTCTGCCGCTTGATCAGTTAAAAGACCACGACATAAGGGGGAATAAGCAATGATAGGGATTTGATGTTTGGAAATCTCTTCCAAAATCCCATTTTCGAAAATATCAAGGGATAATAATGATAATTCAATTTCAATACATGAGATTGCAAATATAGAAGCGGCTTTCTTGACTGATTCTATCCCAACTTCAGAAAGTGAAATACCATCGATCTTTCCGGCTTTTACAAACTCGGCAATGTAACTAATCGTTTCTTCATATGGAGTTTTTGGATCAACTCTGGCAATTTCAAATAATAATTTTGGTCTTTTCGCTTTTTCACTAGGGAAGTAACTGATTATATTTTCAATTGATTTTGTAATGGATTCGTTTGATCCTTCAGGGGTAAAAGTCCTAACATCAAGACCGCCCTTGATAGAAATGATCAATTTTTGATTGACTTCGTCCGAGTTTGAATCAACAAATTCTTTTAACAATTTCAAATTGGTATCATCGGGACCATAGAACTCACCACCATTCAACAAGTGGGTTCCGAATTCTTCATGTGACGTGATGAATCTAAGTGAATCTAATGATTGTTCAGTTGGTGGAGGAGTCGCCTTCCAAGTCATAGACATGGTACCAAAACCAAAATTTCCAGTCAATTCAACTGGTTTGTATTGAGTCATTGTGATTATTTGATTATTATCGTCCCAATTTTCTTCAAGAATGTCGATTGATAACTACGAAAGAAAGAAAGAAAGTAGGACTTTACCTATTCTTAAACGAAATATTTCAACGTCTAAATTTTACGTCAAAATTAGTAACGGGAATTTAATTTAAGGATTCTCGGTGGATTTACTAAATCAAGTAACATGTGCGGAGATTCACTTCATTTTCATTTTCATCTTGAGAGATCTGATCTATATTCTTAGACGAAGATTCTAAAGCTATTGGTTTAAGAGACTTACAAGAAGTCAAAACTATTCCAATCATACAAAGGACGCTATCTACTTGGTTTGTTAAACTGTAAATACTTGTTGGTTAGATATTAATTCCTACTTTTTTTTATATATATCCACATTCTGCTACTTCAATCTATTTACGTCATCATCTTTAAAAGCAAAATACTTGTTCTTTACTCCAACCTAATTGTTCAGTTTGGTCACGTAAGGAATTCTTCATATCTGGTGGACCACAGATAAAGATTCTGTTTTCAGACAGAACAGCAGGTAAATATTTTTCAATCATTTCTTTATTGACATATCCAACACTTCCTGTCCAATTTTCAGGAGCATTGGTCACAGTGTAATGAACATCGAAATCAGGATACTTCTTAGCTATTTCATCGATTTCGCTTTTCAATAAAATATCCTTTTCTGATTCATTGGCAAATATTAAACTTATTTTGGTATGATCTTCTGGATTAGTAATGATTCTAGTTATGACTTGTAAAATAGGAGTTATACCTGATCCACCTGCAATCAAACCCAATTCCTTAGCCATGTTGGGTTCGTAATTCAATTTACCAAATGGACCTCTGAATTTAACAGTATGTCCTTCATGTAAAGAAGCCAATCTACGAGTGACTTTACCCTTTTCATAATGTTTAACCATAATATCAAAGAACCCAGCATCGAATTGATTGGAAATGGGAGAATAATATCTAACTTCATCCTTACCATCAATATTAAAGAAACATGCAAGATGATGACCCGTTGGGATGTTTAATATTTCATCCTCACGGTTTAATCTGAATCTATAAATTGAAGTCATAGGAGCCACGATGGTCTTATCCATCAATTCAAAGTCTCTCCAAACCGTCTTATCCAACGATGCCTTCCTGCTGAGGGCCTCGTATATCTTACCAGACGAGACGACAAGTATGAAGGCAATACTATAAGGTAAGTACTCAACTCCAAATATCAAGGTTCCAAACAAGATAAGTAAGACTGGAATATAAATCCCATGCAATGGTTGCTTCAAGAGCTCCCTTTTATCTTCCATATTGCTTTGTAGATATGTAGATTATCTAAGTATATATGATCTAGACCCACAAGTTGAAAAAGATTGATTGTATTTCAGGGTGAAGAGAATTTCCAAAAAAGATGAATTGGAATTGTCCCTTCAAAAGTTTTGTAAATGGATACTTTCGGCTTCTGCCCTGTCAAACAAAAAAATCAAAATCTGGAAAATTTTCGATGGTGGTTATTTTTAAAAATCATAACAAGTCGTGTGCGTGCTATCAATCATTTTTATAAAAGGGTAATAACATTTATATATATATATATTATTTGTAAAGAGATATAAAAACTAACAAAACCAACTAAACTGAATAACATGTAGAGAGAAAGGAAGAAGAATAAGAAAAAAGGTATGGGTATATTAAAGAAAAAGAAAATTTACAGTACAAAAAGAAATCATAGACAGCAAAAGAAAGATAATTAATATTCTTCCTCTTCTTCTGGGAAAGAATCAGTACCAACTTCAATATAATCTCTTTCTAAAGCAGCCAAGTCTTCTCTGGCTTCTGTGAATTCACCTTCTTCCATACCTTCACCAACATACCAATGAACAAAGGCTCTCTTGGAATACATCAAATCGAATTTTCTATCAATTCTTCTCCAGGCTTCAGCAATAGCAGTAGTGTTGGATAACATACAAACAGCTCTATTGGCAGCAGCTAAATCACTACCTTTAATGGCAGTAGGAGGTTGATAACAAATACCAATCTTGAAACCAGTAGGACACCAATCAACTAATTGAACAGTCTTTTTAGCTTTAGCTTGAGCAACAGCATGTTGAACATCTCTGGTAACAACATCACCACGATATAATAAACAAGTAGCCATATATTTACCAGTTCTTGGGTCACACTTAACCATTTGATTACCTGGTTCAAAACAAGAAGCGGTAATTTCTGATACTGAGTTAGATTCGTGATTAGCTCTTGCCTTGGAGAAAACTGGAGCATAAGAAACTAATGGGAAATGAATTCTTGGATAAGGAACTAAATTGGTTTGGAATTCATTTAAATCAACATTTAATGAACCATCAAATCTTAAAGAAGCAGTGACTGATGAAACAACTTGAGCAATCAAACTATTTAATGAATCGAAATTTGGTCTAGAAATATCCAAATTTCTACGACACATATCATAGATAGCTTCATTATCAACCATAAAAGTACAGTCAGCATGTTCTAAAGTAGTATGAGTAGTTAAGACAGTATTATATGGCTCAACAACGGAAGTTGAAACTTGAGGAGCTGGATAAACGGCAAATTCCAATTTAGATTTCTTACCATAATCAATTGATAATTGTTCCAACAAAAGAGATCCTAAACCAGAACCAGTACCACCACCTAATGAATGGGTGAAAAGGAAACCTTGTAAACCATCACATTGATCGGACATTCTTCTTACTCTATCTAAAACATCATCTAAGATTTCTCTACCAACAGTATAATGACCTCTAGCATAATTGTTGGCGGCATCTTCCTTTCCACTAATCAATTGTTCAGGGTGGAATAAATCTTTATAGATCCCGGTTCTGACTTCATCAATGACATTTGGTTCTAAATCAACATATAAGGCACGAGGAACATATTTACCTGATCCAGTTTCACTGAAAAAGGTAGAAAATCCTTCTTCTCCACCCTTAGGTCTATCTAAACCTTCTTGTAAGTAACCATCAGGTCTGATTCCATGTTCTTGAGAATATAATTCCCAACAGGCGTTACCAATTTGACAACCGGCTTGTCCAACTATAAGATAAATTTTGATGTTAGTAATCGATGATTGCGACGTGTAACAAGTTTGAGATCAAAGACGTGATTGATCATAATCAAATCAATCAATCAATCGTCTTTCTCCCACAACATGGCTCACCTATAAGGTGATGCAAATACTACTTACCGTTAATACTAATGACTTCTCTCATCTTCTATGACTTGTCTTTCAATGGTACCAAGAGAATCACCGTACTTTGATTTGATTTTGCTTTTGCTTTGATTTCAATTTTTCTTTTGTTTGTTTGTTTGGGTTGTTTTGATTTTGCTCGTCTTAATTTTTTTTTTTAATTTAATTTTTTTTTATTTTTTTATTATTCCCATTTGGTACATTTTCAAAACATATATCCTAGACTTCCTATTTGGGAAGTGTTACAGCTAGGACGCGTCTATACACACATTTTTGAAGTATGAAAATCACATATATATTTTAAACAAACAAACTTATATATAAACTTATAAACAACAACTTATCTACTAAAACCATCCTTTCTTTTCCTTCTTGGTCTTCAAGCCAATGGTTTCTTGGATCCCATCACTAGTATCTTGCAATATTTCAGCTACTGACTTGTCCCAAATGGACTTATCCTTAGTAGTAGCATAAAACAAATCAACTTGTTCATTGGCCAATCTTGTTAATTGATCCTTAGATAATTTGACCAACCAATTGAATTCATAACCAAAACTTTGCAAATATGAAGTCAAGTCAGCCGTTGAATATGAATTAACAATATAATTATATTGACTAAGAGGGAACTTATCCTCAGGTTTTGGAGTCAAGTTCAACTTTTGTTGAGCCTTATTACGAGCTAAATTGGTATAACTTAAAATGTTATTATAAGTTGATTGTAAAAACAGTGGAGCTTCCTTCTTCTTATAAGTTTGAACCACATTACCAAAACTAGACTTTTCAGCTTGGAAATGTCCAAGTAATTGTGAGAAATACTTTTGGAATAATGAAGTTTTATGATTGAATTGTTCCGTCAATAACTTGACAGTAGAATCAGAAGTGATTTGGGCTTGATCCTTAGCAGCAGCATAATATTCTTCTGCCTTAGCCTTGAAATCCTTTTGAGTACTAATGACACTAGCAGCATATTCTAATGATTTTTTCTTTAAATTTTCCCAAGTATCACCAGCAACCACATTTAATCCTTCAATTTGTTTGGAAGTGGCTTCAGCCGAATAATCATAATAATATTTTGCAATCTTGTAACTATCTTCAATATCCTTTTGAGAAAACTTCTTCTTAGGAAATTGTTCCTTCAAATATTCTTGATAAGCATTGATATCAGGTAAACTCTTCTTAACGTCTTCAGCTGCCTTCTTACTACTTTGATAACCAGTACTTAATGAATCATTGAATAATTTAAGTAAATCATCTCTGGTACCACTAACCTTTTCACCTTTAGATTTAAACCAATCAACAATCGAATCAGTCGATAAGGTTTCGTATAACCAAGTATAAGATGCCTGATCAATAATAGGTTCATCTCTGTATTGTTTAACATACTCAATCAAGTCCTTTTTGGAAATATATGATGGGGTTTTAATACCTCTAATATCCAAAAATTGTTTTAATTTATCCTTAGACCATCTATCAATATGAACCAAAAAAGTATCAGCATCCTTACCAGTTGCTTGAGCTGAATCATTAATTGAAGCCACGTATTTATCAAGATCAATCTTCAAATAATTTTGTCTTGCCTTGGCCAATGCTAACAAGTTATCCCTGGTTAATTTTTCATTATAAACAGAGGGTTTTTCATCAATGGCTCCAGCATAGTAAAGCCATTCTCTTAATTGAGAATATGACCATGTACTCCAGAAACTATCGGAGAATTCACCAGTCTTCTTGTCAACAAGTTTAGAAAGTTCAGCAGAATCATTAACACCTAAGGATTCATATAATGAATTCTTAGAATCCTTGACGGATTGAGAAACCAAATAACTATATTCCTTAACCTTCTTTAATAAATCCTTTCTGGTGTCAGATTCTTCATTAAATGGAATATCATACTTCTTTAACCAATCTTGGAAATCTTCAACCGTCCATAATTCATATAACCAATCTCCAGGATACTTACCAGAAACCTTTTTACTAGACACAATTGAATCAAAACTTTCTTTAATCTTATTGATATATTCATCTGTAGTAGATGATTTAGTTTTGGTATCTAAACTATCAGACAATTTATTATTATAGGTGAAATAATTCAAATTCTTAATGGGCCAACTATCGAAAATCCAATCTTTAACTGATTCAGTTCCAGTTTGTGATTCAGGTTGGAATAAATATCCATAATTCTTAATGGTATCGAGTGAACCATCAGAATTGATAATTTTCAGTAAAACATTTTGACCTTCACGTTGAGCCTTTTGATGAATATGTTCTAAAAAGGGGGTTTTATCAAATGCAGCTTGGAATTGTTCCTTTAAAGCATCATATTGACTACTAGCCAAGTTTTTCAAATAAGATAACCCACCATCAATGTTTTCCTTTGCTTCTTCTGTTACATCATGAGTAGGAATCAAGGTGGAAATATCTCTATCCTTTAAGAATTCCTTTAAATCTTCAATTGACCAATTATTCAATGCATCTGAGAGACTATTAGGAGCACTGCCTGCCGATACAAGAGTAACTAAGGTTAAACTGAGTAATATTCTGAAAGCCTTCATTTTTGTTTGTTAGATGAATGTTTAACTATGTTGAATAAACATCTCTTCGAGAGAAGGACGCACACAATATTGTTAGACAAACGGAGAGATATGTCGTTATATATATATAGAATAGCAACTTCACAGTCTTTCAACTAAAAGAACATATGAAAAAGAGTGGGGAAATTAGAATTACGTATCCGCCTGGTTGTGAAAAATTAGAGTTAAGCAAAAAAAAAAGAGTGGCATCAGGGGACAGTGAGCAAAACTTGGTTGCTGCAAACAAGAAGTGATACAGTACTGGAATTTTAAGTTTGCTATTTTGCTATAACACTTGGAATATTAACCAATAGTTTTTTAATTTCAGGTTAATCCAGGAGCATAATATTGCTGTTGCTCGTACTTTTCGAGTCTAGTTTAGAATCACTGTGTTCTATTGATACTCGTGTTGCAACAGCAATGGAAGAAATGACTTTGTGATATGCTTAAATAAAGTATTTAAGAAGAGTACCTATTCGAATAAATGTGAAACCATCTACGCTGCTTTGCATGGGATCTTTTGAGTGACGCTCTCATTTAGCAAATATGAATATTGAAACCTCGTGCAACTCGATTGCAGCACAAAATGAAGGGACTTCCTAATCTATTTATATTGGAGCTATAACTAGTTTCAATGGAAAGCATACCTATTCACTCAACTTTCCAGAATGATTCTTATTCAATCCTTCCCTTTTCAGACCAAAATTTTTGTTTTGGGAAAGATTTAAAAGATCTTGGACTTGCCGCAAAAGTTTTTCGTAAAATATGATTGTAGCATAGCATAACAAAACTTACTCTTTGACCATATATTATTGAAATTCAAATCTAGAAAACCATGTTGTAAGCATATCCATATCTGTTGAAAAACACATCAACTAACCAAACTTAAAAAACAACCTAGCTGAAAAACAAAATGCCAGGTACAATAAACACAGCTGCTGCTTTCTCCAGCGTTCATTCAAATCAATGGAAACAATTACTCGCCTGTCATCCCAACCCACCTTTACATCCTGTTGGAAGTAGACGTAGCTCAATCTGCTCTTCCATCTTGAATGGACTCGACAAGAATCATGATTATGTCAATGAAGTTTCTAACGGTAGAACATGGGCCCAATACTTCAAGTCTTGGTTCAAGAAGAATTAAGAGTGGCCAGATTAAGATTATTATTATTATGTATGTAAATTAGGAATACATTTGTACAAGTAGCTATAAATAGTGACGAATAATATATAAATATAAATATAATAAATAAATAAATATGAATATATCTTTTACAAAGTAGGTGAGTAGGTAGGTATAAGTAGCAAAGGTAAAGCAAATTAAATTGTTTTTCTAAATTCAAGCAAAAGGATAAAGGATATACATATTTTTTTTATCACCAGTAGTAGTTCAAGTAGTTTAATCCTTGATAGCATACTTTCTTCTATATTTGTCATCGATATCCACCAAGTAATAAGTTCCCTTGACTAAAGTATCAATTGATCCTTTTGGAACATAACTTTTTTGTAAATGAATATTTTCTCTTAATTCAATAGCCTCCACGTATTTTTCTGGAGTTTCAATCTTACGACCTTTACCTAATTTATAATCAAAGTTTAAATTGGCCGTGATTTCAGAAATATCATCAATAACTTTAACTGATAATAAAGTAGATGCTAAACCTGAACCATAAGAAAAGATCCCCAATCTTTTGTTTTGTAATTCATCAGAACCAACATAATATAATAAGGATGACAATGAGGCCCAAGCTGAGGCAGTATACATATTACCAGTATTGGTAGGGACCTTTAAAGCAGGATCCACTCTAAGTTTAGATTGTTCCTTGGCTAAACCAACAAATAATTTTTCCACGGTTTTATCGACTAAGGACTCTTCGTAAGTTAAAGCTCTGATGGTTTTAGAAGTTTCTTCATCAATTAAACCAGAAAATTTAGCTGGATTGGAAATGAAATCATTATATAATAATCTGGCATAAGATTTGGTGACTAATTTACAAGTTGGAACATGGAAAGCATTATAATCGAAATAATCAAAAACTCCAACAGTTTTCCCAGTAGTCTTGGTGATTTTTTTGGAATAAGCTTGATAACATTGATCAACAGCTTTAACATAACAAGCAAGGGAAAAATGACCATCAACAACTGGATATTCACTAACAAAGTTTGGTTTATAGAAATCATAGGCATGTTCCATGAATGAACCTCTAGTTGATTCAAAGACAATAGGAGCGTCAGGACCAATCAAAAGGGCAACAGCACCAGCACCACCAGTAGGTCTGGCAGCACCTTTGTCATAGATGGCGATATCTCCAGCAACAACGATGGCATCTCTACCATCCCAACTAGAAGATTCCAACCAATTAACGGCATTAATGACGGCAGAAGTACCACCATAACAAGCATTAATGGTATCAACTCCTTCAATATCGGTGTTATCACCAAATAATTGCATTAATACTGATTTAACTGATTTAGATTTATCTAATAAAGTTTCAGTACCAACTTCTAATCTACCGATTTTAGAAGTATCAATATTATAATGATTAATTAAATTGGAAACGGCAGTTAAGGCAAGAGAATAGATATCTTCTCTATCATTGACAAAGGCCATATTGGTTTGGCCAAGACCAATAGTATATTTCCCAGATGGGATGTTATCGAATTTTTCTAATTCAGTTTGATTGACGGCTTGAGAAGGAATGTATACTTCGATACCTTTAATACCGATGTTGGAAGGTCTAGTCATGATGATGATTAAAGTGTATTTGGGGTATAAGCGATGGATACAATTGATTAAGAGGATAACCAACTGTTGAAAAGATGATAAGAATCAAAGAAAAGAAAGATGAACAAAGAAGAACAGGGAAATTAACAGCAAAAGTGTTGCCAAAAATTTTCCACACACTATATAATGTTTTATCTCTCCCAACAGAAGATTGTTTCAGCCTTAAAAAAAAGAAACTTAAACGACAAGGGAACGACACACCATAAATTTTTTTTTATTTTCAAATTTATTACATAATATAAAAACAACGCGTTAAAAAGATTTTTTAAAGTTTTATACAAGAGAGATCTTTTAAAAACCGTAAAAAGTGAAAACGTGACATGGCACGTGATTACATTTCCGCTACCATAATTTACTCTTCTTTGGTTAAATTTTTCAATCTTAAGCTAGCAAGACCACCTTCAATAGAATGGTAAAAGATCCAAAGTAATGATGTACCAATAGGAGCTCTAAACTTCTTCAAGATTGGTACTCCCAACAATGAAAGTTCAACAAGATGAACAAATAAAGCAAGTGAAAGTATGAATTTTTGATTTTGAGTAATTAAATTAGGGATATAATTTGCAAATTGATTATAGAAAAAACTTTTACCCAAATATGATGATAAAAAAGTTGGAGCAAAAACATTGATTGCCAAAGTTGGAATAACAATATAACATAAATAGGCAGGGATACTATCAGGACCAGTAGCTTTAATAATTCTCTTATGAGAATATCCTTGTTTGGCAGCAGCATATTTAGCCATTGAATTCAATTTATCTTTGATATTTTTAAGATCTTCAACCTTTAAATTTTCTGGTTCAACAATCTCTTTCCATTCAATTGAAATGGTTTTAGATGATTCCTTAGATAATGATTTAGTGGTAAACCCAATAGTGAAGGATTCATAATCAAGTTTGATAAGTTTAACTGATGAATGTTTAAATTTATTTGATTCAAGATTACCATAGACAATCAAATAATCAATCAAAGCTAATTGATGATTAATATTCATTTGAGAAATGATACTTTCAATAGAGTATGACATATTGGCGTGTTAAGATATTGATTCAACTAAATTATTTGTAATTATGCTTTTAAGAATTCTGGTTCTGGTAGTATAAAGATTTCAGAATCCTTGTACTTTTACAGAATATTTAATTCTTTTATAATGCAAAGCTTCTATTGAAGATACCTAACCTTTAGGTATCTAGAAGAAGAAGAAGAAGAAGAAGAAGAAGAATACCACCCGATTTATTCCTATCCTGGTTTACCCTCATCTGATAATGTATTGTCCTGACATAATCAGTGGTGAATAAAAATGATTTCGCAGTCAGTCTTTTTTCACCAACTAGCGTCACTCTAAAAGCCAAACTATAAATTATTCATTCATTAATTTCCTAATTCTTCCCCTTGCTAGAAATTATATTAAACATTAACAGTTCGGGTTTTATCGTAAACTAGATCAACTTCTATAAAAATTGTATATATCCAAATTAGGTATTAGTTAGGTATACATTTGTTTATTCTACCAGTAAAAGTATGCTTCAATTAGTAATGTAGACTTAAAATTATTAGCGGAAGTTAATCACCGGAAAAGGAAGTTTGTTTGAATCACCTACTTTATTGATCATTCCTTACCTACTTTCATTTCTGTTATCTTTCTTAAGGAACCATTAACTCGATGATGACTGATAACACATTAATCTTAGATTTTGCATGGTTTTCCAGATCTTGTAAATATAACCAAATATCGCATACTTTTGACAAAGATACGCCACAGTTTAGGTATTAAAATTAATCCCGGTCAATGAATGAATGAATGAATGTAAATTATGAGAAAACCATCAACATCTAACAACTAATAAATTCAATATAGACTTGAACTAGTCGGATGTTATACTTACTCTCATTTGAAACTAATAATACTTGGAGATATTAACCCACTAAGAGTATATTGCTACAGATACTCACTTTTCTTATATCGATTGCTACTCTTACCTTCAAACTATATTTTATAACATTTTAATTTAATAAATATCAACATAATATATACATTGTAGAACCTTTGAGTACATTAATCTACAGCCCCATATTATAACAAAATAAAAAGTTATTTAGCAATTTATATCGATCTATATAAAATTTAAAAGTCAATCAAATTTAGTCTAATATTTGAGTGAAAAAGTTTTTTAAATGCGATTATAAATTCCAGTAATTGCAAGGGTAAACCCATTAATTTTAGAAGGAAACGTATCAAAATGTCAGTCCCTGAATCTCTACATCTGTTCAAGGTTTCCAAGGTGTTCCACCAGACTTGGGCAGGAACCTTTCAATGTCAACCTCAGGCCTATTTCCAACCCCATAACTTGGATGAAATCAAGGAATTAGTCAATCAAGCAAGACGCCATAAGAAAACAATCATGACTGTTGGGTCTGGTCACTCCCCCAGTGATTTGACCATGACTAACGAATGGTTATGTAACTTGGATAAGTTCAATAATGTCTTGAGTCAAAAGGAATACGATGTTGATGGAGAAACGAAATTTGTTGATTTGACCGTTGAAGCCGGGATCCACATTTTTGAATTGAATGAATACTTGAAGAAACATCAATTGGCTATCCAAAATTTGGGATCTATCTCAGATCAATCGGTTGCTGGATTAATATCAACTGGTACTCATGGATCAACTCAATTTCATGGTCTTGTTTCTCAACAAATTGTCTCAATTCAATTCTTAAATTCAAGTGGAGAATTAGTTGAATGTTCTTCAATTGAAAAACCTGAATTTTTCAAGGCTATTTTATTATCATTGGGGAAAATCGGATTAATCACTCAAGTTACATTAAGAACTTGTCCTGCTTATACTATCAAATCAAAACAAGAAGTTATTAAATTCACTACTTTGTTGAAGAATTGGGATGATCTTTGGTTAGATTCAGAATTTATACGTATTTGGTGGTTCCCCTATAGCGGCAATTGTATTTTATGGAGAGCTTCGAAATCTCTTGAACCACTTAGTGATCCAAGACTGTCATGGTATGGTACCACGTTTGGCCGTTTTTTCTATCAATCTTTACTTTGGGTCTCAGTTCATCTTATACCATCATTAACTCCCTGGATTGAAAAATTTGTTTTTAAACAACAATATGGAAATGTTGAAACTTTCGGAAGAGGGGACGTCGCTGTTCAGAACTCAGTTGAAGGCTTGAATATGGACTGTCTCTTTAGTCAGTTTGTGAATGAATGGTCAGCTCCATTAGCTGGTGGGGTTGATATTTTAAAGAAATTAGAAAAGGAGATTAAAGTTGCTGCTGATGAAAATAGATATTACGTACATGCTCCAATCGAAGTTAGATGTTCCAATGTAACATATACTGAAGAACCCTTTGTTGATGATTTAACAGGTGAACCATCCTTGTATCCATCTGAAAAATGGTTGGCTAGTCGTTCAAAGACTAGTTCTGGTCCTATTCCTGGGAATAATTTACGTCCATACTTGGATAATTCTCCAACTTTACCTTATGCCAAACCTGAAGATATCACAAATGATCAATTAACAGTATTCATCAACGCTACTATGTACAGACCATTCCATACTAATGTACCTACCAAGGAATGGTTTCAAATCTTTGAAGATATCATGGCTAATGCAGGTGGGAAACCTCATTGGGCCAAGAATTTCATAGGCTTAACTGGTGACCAACAAACTCTGGAAGATTTGCAAAGTCAGTTGAGTTTCGGAGGCAAGGACTCATATTCTATGATTGGATTCAAACCTATTATGGAAGAATGGTTTGGTGAACGTTTGATCAAGTTTAATCTAGTTAGAAATCAAACTGATCCTCATGGAGTCTTCTTAAGTGGAAAGAACTGGCTCGTGAGAAATGGTATACTCATAGATGTTTAATAGAGATACATATATACATATATATGTATATATATATATAAAATGTATATTCCTACTTGTTACAATCAACACCCACTTTCTATTTATAGAGTGTTCTTTTCTATTTTTGGTGATTAAAGGTCCCCCTATATTTTTTTTCCTCATGAGTCTCTACTTAAGATCTCTAAGGAATAAAATATCAATATCGGTTACCCACCTAGAACACTACAGTTATATTGATACATCTTCACCCCCGTTGGCTATTCTAAGTAAATTAAATTGAAAATATGATATTTCTAATTATATAAATGTTTTGGTATGGTAATAATTATTACTCTATGTACTTTTAAAAGGAGCTTTCAATGGATCAATGACTGCACCTTGTTTGGTGATGATTCTAGGCATGGTTAATTTCTGATGAGTTTCACGAGAAGTCCATTCTTGACCAACGGGCATTCTTAATGATCTTTCATATTGTTCACGAGATTCGAATGGGAATGGTACTTCACTGGATTGGTATTTCAAATTCTTCTTATTGACCTTTTCATTGATTATAACATTCTTCAAATTCTTATCCTTTCTTTTATCCTTCTGAACAACACCATCTATTTTCTTCACAATCTTTCTCTTTTTGTTCTTCTTGGATCCACCAGCCCAATCTCCCCATCCAGGTAAAGTTAAATCCTCTTCTTTATCATCTTCATCTCTAATGACCCTCTTCTTTTCAATTTCAAACTCTTCAACAACATCATCTCCAGCAAAGGCTTCTTTGATTAAATCCTTTTGCTTGAACATCTTACTATCATTGGTGTCAATACCTTCACCTTCTTCTTCATTCTCAGAGTCTTGGATGGTTCCGATAACCTTAAGTGTATCTTCAATGTCTATTATTTCATCATCACCATTCTTAGTACCATGTTTCTTAGCAGCCTTTTTGGCTATTTTAGAAGCGGCTTTGGATAATTTAGATGATTCCTTTTCAATCACCGTTATTTTATTAGACTTGTTTGATGGTTTATTCTCAAGCAGCCATGGATTGAAATCTTCTTCTTCAACATTCTCGGGTACAGCTGCTTTTTCAACTTCCTTCTTTTCAACTGGTTTACCTTGAAGTTTACTAATAGTGTTAGAAACAACAATGAACTTCTTACTTAACTTATTAGTTAAATTGCTTGATTCATCATCTGCTATTTCATTTAAAGTTTCCTGGTTCACAGCATTTATTTCTTCACTGATTGCCGATGCATTAGGTGTATAGACTCTTCTACCTTGATTTTTAGTTATATTCACAGCACTTCCACTTCCTTCTTCGAATCCAGCTAAATCTCCTCCCTCTTCCAATCGCCTTAATTCTTCTAATTCTTGTAAGTTTTCTTGTCTACTTCTTTCTTCGGCATTCTTCATGAAATCCATACCCAAGACTCCCTTACCTAATTTACTCTTCACTAGATCATCAGCTTGATTGTCATCACGGATATATTCATTTTCAATGTCACTTATGCCATCATCACTTTGTTCCCCATCTTCATGACCTAATTGTTTACTTCTTAATTTTTCTCCTTGTCTTAACATTTCTTCCAAGTCAGCTCTGCTGGATGCATCTTTAGACATTCCACTCTTAATCATGGACTTGGCCCATTGCGATTGGGTCTTATGCTTTAATGTCATTCTTTCTTGTGCTCTCTTCATATCATGATCTTCTCCATCACTTTCATAATCGGATCCTTCGACCAATTGTTCATTTCTTAATCTTTCCTTCTTCTTAATTTTATGATATTGTTTGGATTTGATCTTTTTGATTCTTTTAGATCTCTTTTCATCTCTGAACATTAATTCTCTCATCAATCTTAATTCAGCAGTTTTCTTCTTCATCTCTTCAGGAGATAATTTAGCTATTTCAATCTCTTCAAAAGTAGCTTCTTTCTTTTCATCTAATAATGCTGATTCCTTTAATACATCATTGATTTTCTTCTCCAATTCTGTGCTTGGAACATTATCTGATTTGAAAGTAGTAGCTGCATCATTATGCTTGACAGTAGGATTTAATGGGAATTTTAACACTTCTGCTTGTCTATTTTGTTGAACAGTATCTTCCCATTTACTCACTTCTTCTTTTGTGATTTCATAAGCAACAGCTCTATCATGTCTTTGTTGAATTCTTTTGGGTAAAGGTGCTGACATAGCCTTTGAATCGCTCGATATTAATATGGCATCTTTTGAAATTGTAGAATCAACGGCCGCAAGCATATCATTCAATGAAAGCTTATTACCATTCGTGGGTAAGTTGAATTCATTTTCATCTGTGGTTTCTGTGACCAATTTTCTTCTTTCTTTTTCAGGTTTCTTCAAACTAGCATGAAGTTTCGATACTGTTGATGATAAGTTTATATCATCCTCATCTTCAATATCTTCCGAATCTCTGTCGAAAATATCTTCTTCATCATCCTCATCCTCATCATCATCTTCATCTTCATCATTTTCTTCATCAGATTCGGATTCAGATTCTACATCTTCCTCTGACTCTTCGGTTTCCCATGCATCGTCATTTAATACAACATCATTATTCTTTTTGGAACCTGCTTGTTGGAACTCTTTTAAATCTTTATCATCCATATCCCATGCTTGTGAAAGGGTGACCAATTGGCTTTCATCTATACTAGAGTATCCTTCATCATCTTCATTATCTTCGCTATCGTCAGAGCTCCCTTGATACCCCTTTCCCTTCTTTTCTCGTAATTTTCTCTTTTTGGCTTTATCTCTTAAGGTTTGGGAAAACTTTGAATTCAAAACATCATAGTCATCATCTGATCCTAATGCTTCATCCGAATCTATCTCTTCATCCTCAAACTCTTCATCTTCATCGTCTTGTGCCTCTCCTTTCTTTTTAAGGAATCTTCCAGCATATAAGACCCCATTATCATAATTTGATTCATTCCCCGAATCGTCAGACTTGTCGTCATTTCCTCTGTTTTCGGCCCGTTCAGCTATTTGAAAAGCATTCAAGATCTTTCTTGAACTACTTCTCTTAGCAGAAGGCTTCTTAGTGTTGTTCTTACGGGCCATATCCGATAAGTTCTCTTTACTGGTTTGCCAACTACCTTATTACTGCTAAAATATTCATTACTTAGATGCTCTTCGCAAAAAAAATTATACCATGCAAAAAAAAATTGTTTGGTGAGAGATCACGTGAATTTATTGAAAATATTTTAAAGTATGGAGATTCAAGTGAATTCCCCATATACATGTATTATCTCAGAAAATTAGGTGGCATTAAACTTATATCAAGGTCGATGGGCACAATTACAGTTTAAAAATGATACACCGCAACCAAAACCAAGCACTTAGGTGAATAGTTACAACCATGAGATCTTGACTAGAGAAACTCAAGAGAGATAAAGCCTCTCTTACTGTAACGTTCATAATGAAAGAAATACATGAAAAAGCAATTCTTCCTAAAATATTAATATTAATATTAATAATCGTACAATCAACCAATGGTTTATACTATGACTTTATACATTTATTACTAACCTATAAAGAGTCTAATCTGTCATTAATTTCTTCAGCTGATAATTTTTTATATCTTGGACCTTCAGCACTAGTACCTTTTAATCCCAATAAACTTTCTTGAGGTTCACTAATAATAGCTATATCCAAGTTTTCTCCTGTTAATTCCCCATCTACTGATTCCTTTAAGGCCAATAACGCCACATGGATTGCATCTTCCAACTCCAAGTTTTCATTCCATCTCTTCTCTAAAAACGTTTTGGCCGAATTTGATGTTTTACCAATGGCAGTGGCTTTCCAGGGGAAATAACTTCCACTTGGATCTACTTGATATAATTGGAATTGACTTGAATGTTGGTCATAACCACCAACTAATAAGGAAACACCGAAAGGTCTAATACCACCAGATTGTGTTGATTCTTGCATCACCTTGGCAATTTCTTGTACTAGGATTTTCACAGGAGGATATTCATTATAGATTCTCTTATAGTTTGTATGAGCTAATTTACGTGCTCTATCAACAAGTACTCTGAAATCAGGTCCCATACCTGAATATGTAATACCAATGTCAGGAGTGATTAGTTCAACTTTCGTATTGGATTCACTTTTAATAAGTGGAGAATTGGCTTTACGCTCTGTGGCAAGAACGACACCATTTGCTGATTTGATACCAATAGTGGTTACACCTTGTTTGACTGCATTTAATGCATATTCAATTTGAACTAATTTACCACTATAAGATTTATTATGTTAGTACAACCAATCAAATTTAAACAAAACAAATAAATATTTTCATTTTATACATACCTTGGTGAAAATGTGGTCAATGAAAAGGAATATCTATCAGCCATTGTGTATTCTAGTTGTGTATGATAAGTCTATTCGAATCTAGATCTAAATTCGTTCTTTCAATTAACAATATAAGTAGTTCTTTTTATTTTCACAATCAACAACTTCTCGGAGGCCAATTCAATAATAGAATAACAGTAATGAGTATTTGTGATTTATCAAGTATGCTTGATATAAGGAGAATCAATTAATCAATGGATTGTAACAGTTGATTAAACTAAAATAGTATGGAAACTAATCAACCAATTTATCCAACTTTTTCAAATTTACCATACTAATTTTTTTGCCTTCCAATATTTCTCACTCTATGAATTTTGGGTTTACACACGACATCACACATACACCATATACTAGCAAAGTTGCAAAACATAAATGTTCAATTAATTAAAATATTATTCTATAAAGTACAAATGATAAATATAAAGCAGGAAGATACATCTAGTCATCTTCTTCTTCATCAGTATCAACTGGTTTAGGAGTACCCTTTGGAGTATTCAACCATTCGATATAACGCAATCTTCTTCTTTCCTGTTGTAATTTCTTGTCATTTCTAGTCATCTTCTTCTTTCTAGTTCTCACTTTAATATTAGCAGGTGAATCATCGTCATCGGCTCTCTTAGTTGGAACTGGGGCAGGAGTGGAAGAACGAGAAGGATTAGCTGAACTGTCGGCGGAATCACCACCAGCTTGATCTTCAAAACGAGAAGAATCAATAGTAACAGCACCTTTTTGAACAACTTCACCATTTTCAACATGCCATTGTTCGGGACATAATGCACCCACAAATTCATTGTTATGTGAAATCATGACAACACCACCAGTCCATTCTCTAATAGCAACGGCTAAACCACCCAAGGAATCACGATCCAAATAATTGGTAGGTTCATCCAACACTAACAAATGAGGATTGTTCCACATGGCACCAGCAATAACAACCTTAACCAATTGACCACCGGATAATGAACCCATAGGAGTGTGATCAGCAATATCACCATCTAAACCAACACCTTCGAAATGCTTTCTAATGACAGATGGAGTTAATTCTCTATAACCTAAACCTTCTCTCGAGGCTTCATGATCATCGAAATTTTGAACTAATTTATCAAATCCATGTTCAATTAAAACTTCCCTTGAAACCCAAGAGTTATATCTTGGTAACCAGAATTTCCATTTGATTTCATATTGGAATGATTTCTTTAATTTTTGTCTACCAACAATAGCTTCAATTGCTCTTGCACCTCTACCATCTTCAACATTGATTTCTTTGGCCATTTGTTCCTTTTCAGAATCGGAAATCTTACGAGATTCTTTTAATAAAACTTCTCTATCATCTCCGAATTTATAACGCCATTGCAAATATTGATTGGCAGTCTTTTCTTTATGTTGTTCAACATGTTGCAAAGCATGTTGAGCAATATAACCAATTCTTAAATTAGGATGCTTTTCAACAGTACCTTCATTTGGAACTAATTCAGCAGTCAACAATTTAATTAAAGTGGATTTACCAGCACCATTAGGTCCAACAATAGCAACTCTTGAAGATAATGATAAAGAACAAGAAACATTGTTTAAAGATGGTTTGGCAGCACCAGGATAAGCAAAAGTAACATTACTCATACGAGCAACGGAACGAGTGTTAGATTTAACACCAGTTAAAATACCTGGTGGTGGGAAATGCATTTGAACCATAGAATCAGTTAAAGTATAATATGATTTACCTTCGGGTTTAACTTTAACGAATTCTGACAAGTTACCCTTATAATAAGCTAATTTTTTGTTTTCATAATGAATAATATCAGTACAGACGGCATCTAAGAATCCAGAATCATGGGAAACAATCAATGAAGTGATTTCAGTATTTTCCACTAAATAATCTTGTAACCATTTAACATTACCAACATCCAAATGATTGGTAGGTTCATCTAATAATAAAACATCAGCTTTCATCAACATAGCTCTTGCTAATTCTAATTTCATTTTCCAACCCCCTGATAATGAACCAACATTTTGTTCTAATCTTTCTTGAGGGAATCCAACAGACAATAAAGCATTTTGAATTTCAGAGCTTTCAATACCAGCTAATTCAGGATCAGATCCAATAAATCCAACCAAATCCATATCAGCTTCTGAACCTTGTAATTTATGTTCAACAAAACAAGTTCTGACTTCCTCAGGACTTGGGAATCCTTCTAATTGACCTTTAGAAATGGCTCTCATTAAAGTTGATTTACCAGCACCATTTCTACCACATAAACCATATCTATGACCTTTAATTAATCTCAATTTTGTCTTGTTCAATAACATACGAGAACCATAAGCTAATGAGAAATCTGCGTTAACAATTTCAATAGATCCATCATCATCAACATTTGATTTAGATTCTGGATCATATAATAATCTCAAGTTTTCAATAACCTTCTTGGTATAAGCTTCCTTTTGTTCTTCAGTTATAGTTGGGGAAACAACAACAAGTAAATTCAAATATTCTTCTAAACGTTTCCAATCATTCACATGAGCATCAGCTTGTAAGATATGAGATAAATAGTTACTTTCAATTTCAACATCGAGATTTAAACTAGAAACAATAGTTGGGAATTCCTTAATTTCAAAGAATTCTTGGGCTTGTGCTAAAGTTAATCTACCATGAAATTTACCATCGGCATGTTCATTTTCAGCATCTTGTAAAACATCTAAAGCCTTTTGAGCCAATTGTCTAACTTCTGGTAAAGAAGCATTGTCAACAACTTTCTTAACCCCTGGTAATAAAATTGGAATAAAGGTTTCAATTTCTCTTTTATTATTCACTAATCTTGTTAAATTTTCAGTGACAGTTACAGTTTGTCTCAATTGTTCATTTGATGATGAGGACATTTTCAAAGATTTGTCTAAAATTGGAACCAATAATGATAATGCAGGTTCAGTAACTTCAGCAACAAAGGTAACTGATGATAAATTCTTGATACATTCAGGAACTTTTGAAGGATCGGCTAAAGTTTGAACAATCAAAGGATATTTGTTTTGCAAATCCAAGTTATCCAATACTTTAACGAAATTGTTTAAAGTGGTTAACCCGTGTTTAGCCAATTCTGGTTTGAAATCAGTTGACAAGTCAATCAAGACTGGTAATGTTCTAACAAAAGTTAATTCTAATAAATCAGCAGTAACTTCTTCAATCAATCTATCAAAGGTGGTTAATGCGGCAATCTTTGAATTCCATTTGGCAGATGATGCTAAATATTTTAATAATGAATCAAGGAAAATTGAACCCAAGGCTTCAACTGGGAAGACTCCATATAAAGAATCAATAGCAGTCTTTGCAGCTTTAAGAATATTTTTATCTTTATCAGCAAAAGAATCATAGGCAATAGGGAAAAATTGAATTAAATAAGACTCCTTTGGAGTTTGACCACCGAATTTAACGGCTAATTGTTGAATAAGTAATAATGCAGATTCTCTAACCAAAGGAGAATTTTTTGGTTTTAATAAGGACTTGACTATATCTAATACTTTCCATTCATTAATCACTGAAAGGGAAGGTTCTTCAGCAATAATATTAACAATAGCTTCAACTTCAGGTCTTACTTCACCAATTTTACTGGCAATTTGAATATTTATTAAATTTTCTTCAAATGGACCATTGGAAACATTCAATTTACTCAAGGCCGAGTTAAGAGAAGTTAAAGAAGTGGTGGATCCGTTAGCATCTGGACTTCTTGGAGTGGCAGTTCCACTGGTTGGTAAGGAATCAATTGGAGTGTTGAGGGAAGAGCTGGAACGTAAACTTTGACTATTATGATAACCACCTTTATTATTGTTAACTTGTCCTTGGTTACCCGAGTTTTTGTAAGTATAACCCTTTGGCTTGTTCAAAGCATTCTGAGCACTCTGTTGCTTCTTCACAAAGTCGTCAAAGTTAGACATGATATCTTTAAGCAAACTTGGTGTCGGAAAGCAGTGATAGTGAACTCTTCTCTAAAAGATTTATTAAGAAAAATTTTCTTTATTTATACGTGATGAGCCGCACAGTAAAATTAAATTTCTGTTTATAAATTTTTTTTTTGCGCCAACGTGTAACACGATAAGTGATAAGAGTAATGATAAGATTTAACTAGTGATAAGCATAAAACTTTATCATATAATTGGCTTTACTTTTACAACCAAGTGAATGCTAAAAAAGACATTAAAAATGCAAAATGATACGAATTAAATATTCCAAATAAACCTATCTAGTCCCAACTAAATTATGCTATATAATTTCTGACAAAACGTTACTTATCAATTTCGCTAATTATTCTCAGAACAACATTCAATTTCTTGTAATTCCCATTGACCTTGAACTGTAAATAGTACGGAGACAAGGACACATCATCACAATGTACGGCATTATTTCTGGCCTTTGGAGATGGGGGAGGTTTATTGTTATTGCTATTACCGTTGAGGCCATTATTTCCAATCAACCATCCTTCAAAAGTAACTTCACTACCCTTTTTTGCAATAAAACCCTTTGTAAAGCTACCTATAAGTTTTGTGTCTATTCCTTTACTCAGTGTATCATGAACAACACGAAAGACATTAACAAGAAATGTATTTTTATTACTGCCTGAAGCCACCAAAGCTAAACCATAACTCTTACTCGTATCCGTGGCTTTATGATCGAATTCTATCCAATCACAAGAATTAATTTCCTGGTTTTGCATCTGTAAATTACGCAATACTTTTTCTTCGTGACTAATTAGATCAAATGATGAAATCAAACCATCACTTTGGACTATAATTAAAGTATTCTCATGATCAGCATTGAGAAATGATGGAAATATGTCAATGGTACTTGCAAAGACAGCTGACTTAGTAGAGACTGTCAGTATCACTTTATTATTTTTGGATACTGTCAATGAATGTTCTTGATCTGTAGGTAAGTCCAGTACTGTGATGGAATATTCACCATGATTATAAGCTTTGTTTATCTCCGGGAACTGTACTGGGGGAGAGAGGTTATTATCGGGTGAAATCTCTCTTTCATCTTCAAATATCACCGTTTCATTATCACTTTCTTCAGAAAGATCACGACTCCTTGTATTGGCTATAGTAGGATCCAATGTGCGAAAATGTTCATTGATTATACCGTTAGAATTACCATTGATTTCAGGTTTATAAGGATCAGGGAGTTTTAAATTTGGAGCCTTGGTATTAGATGATTGTTTGATTGGTGGAGTATGGCTATCATTATCATTATCTTCGAAAAATTTGGCAGTTACTGAGCTTTTATTTTTATTCTTTTTAGGAGAAGCAGTAACCTTATTTAAAAAGTCTAATCCACTAGTCTCATCTTGTTGATTATGACTTGTACGTTCTAACAATGCATCAAATTCATTAAAATTATCATTAGGATCAGGGATGTCAAGTGCATTAATATTATTTTGGCCATTAGGGATCTTGAACAATCTTATAATCTCTGTCATACTTTTAGTGAAGTGGTCTCTTGAATTTTTAATTAACTGTAAATCAACATCGGGAATATTTAATGATTTTTCATCATCTGGTGACGATGAACCATTTGGAATGATGTTTGAAGTTTTAGTGGTAGGGCTAGTATCCAGTTTCAATGTTCGTATTTCTTCTTCCAATTGATCTATCTTTGTCTTCTGTTTACCATTTATATATCTTAAAGAACTTATTTCACCCTGTAATTGAACTATCTTATATTTCATTTCTGATTTTTCCAAGTTGGTCATGATCTTAAATCGTTCGAGATTGGTAAATTCCGAAGTTAAATAATTTATAACACCAGGTAAAGTATACGCAGCTGTATTGGCCGACGCAGGGTTTATCAGCTGTCCCGATGCATTATTGTTATTCAATTGTTGATGTTGTTGTTGTTGTTGTGCTTGTTGTCCCTGCTGGAATTGTTGTTGGGGCCAGGGTTGATTCAGTTGATTTCCATTCTGAGAAATACCCTTGATACTGGTGTTCTGTGATCTGAGATTATTCATGGCCGACAATGAATCCAAAATCTCGTTTTTTGATGTTTCAGCGAGTAACACAAATGCTACCCTACAACACGAAAACTGTTAAAAGGATTGATAAACTATGAAAAGGAGATCTAATGATAGTAAGTTTTTGATTCCCCCATTTTTTTTTAATTTCGTGTGCTTGTTGTGTTTGCTTTTTGCCCTACAAAAAACATTAGACTGTATACAAAAAAATTAAGTGTAGTAGCATCAATGTAGTCAAAGTTGAGTTATAAAATACCTTCAAACGATATGATAACATAGTTGAAAAAGTATTCTCACAAGTTCAATACCAATAGTTAATTGCTTACATGTTACATGAGTTCTAATTATTAAATAAAGTGTATTATTCTATTAAATACATTGGGAGAGAGAAGTTAAATAAATGTACAGATGAAATCGCGAGGGAAGAATTTCTTCCAGTCCAGGATGAAGTTATGAATTATGACGAGTAAGATCTAATGTACTACCTAGGTAGGACTGAGATGGGGTTTCCATAGTTAAGAAAGAAACTAATCTTTCTTTAAGACGGCCCAATCATTCAAACCATATCTATTTCTAGCAATTTCAATGGCATAAAATTGGATTCTGACGGCAAAAATGGTGCCTTCTTGAGTGTAAAAGTCAGAAGAACTTGTTCTTAATAAAGTACCAAAGTTATAATCTTCAATATCCTTGAATTTGTCACAGAAAAGTCTCCATCTTTCCTTACCTGCTTTACTTTTCATTTCAGCTTCAGATATCACAGCAACAGCTTTTGGATCTTTAAATTCGGGGAAATCTTCTAAAAATTGTTCCAAGATAGCATCATCATGTTTAGTTAATTTCAATTTTGAACCAGGAATCTTTTCTAATAATCCCCAATAAGTTTCAGCTTGCATCACTGCCTTAACAGCAAATTGCTTTTCGATATCTTCCAAGTTATCGGCATTATCAGCATCAAATTGCGTGGCCATATTGTTCTTCGATACTGTGTTCAGTTGTAGTAGTCAAGCCTTGGAACTTTTTATTATTGAAAAGAAGAAAGATAGACAAGTATTTATGCTTATTCAATTACAGAAGGTATTTTAAAAATTGTTTCCAAAAGAGATGGAAAATAAAAAAAAAAATTCAGTCACGTGCAACGGTTGATTGCAAAAAATAAAGAGTACTAGAAGGTACTAGAATATACTAGAAGTCTAAGTCTATTGTCTAAGGAAAATGTTTCCTTTTTTTGTTTACTTACTTATTGATATCAGCTAGTATATACTTGGCTTGAGTGTTACCACTAACATACGCTCCATGGACGCACCCAGCACCATCCAGAATTGTATGCTCACCAGCAAATCTTATATTTTGATCTCCTACTAAACCAGTATTATCAAATTCACCTGATAATTGAATGATCAATTCCGAAGGATCATCATTAGTATGAACAGCAGAATATGACCCTCTGATAAATGGATTCTGAGTCCAGTGTGTTATGATTGTATTTATAGGGCTGGTAATGGTGTTCCCAGGTGTGACTAGTTTCTCCAACATTGGTTTATAATAATTCCATGCCTCTATTTCTGGATGTGACTCCAAGTATTCTGTTAATGGAGTTTGAGTCAATATCAATAAACTACTACCACCAGTTGCGGTAGTTTTATTACTTTCTTTATGTACAGCTGCAAAGTTTATAACATAAGCAGGATAAGTAAACGGAGCCGGAGGTGATATGAGTGGATCAGATGGTGGAAATGGCTGGGTATATTCTGAAGCCAAGATATCAAATCTATCTTCATCCTTATCCCACCATATTGAATCGAATTCGAAAATTACTTTCCCCAATGAGCCAAAATGAATCAGTTGTAAAGCATTGTTTATATTTGATGGTAATGGTGGTTGCCAAGTTATGGCATATGGAGAACTAGTGTCACTTAGTTGTAATATACTTTGGGGAACGGTGACAACTACATAGTTGCAGTAGATTTTTAACCCCAAAGTAGTCTCAATCAAAACCTTTCTATCATGGACTTTATTTGATCTATTAATAAGTTTCACTTGAGAATTCAATAAAATCGAATCTTGGGGAATTCCTCGTTTTAATTTTTCAATAATGAAACTATACCCCTTTTTATTTAATAAATTCCTACCATGATGATCCATCATAGAATATTTCCCACTGATTTTATCCCAGGTTATACCATACCATAACTCAAAATGTCGAACTAATAATTGACAATATTTCCTTTGATCAGGGGTAAGAATTGGATCATATTTGTCGATAAATTTGGTAGTTATATCACGTAATGATAAATCAGGTTCGTCAATGTTATTATAAAAGTATAACTCGATATATTTCTCCAAGTCTTCATATACTCGATTTATCTTGGTACTGACTAAATCAATATGACCATCTTCTGAAAACACTTTAGTATCTTTATCGTCATAATAAGTATCTTTTGAACGATCAAAATTGGCCAAGTCGTTATCATCAGTGGCTTCTTGTAATACGACGTTGGTAAGAGAGTCATGAAACCAAGCAGCTCCAAGATCATAGTTGTATCCTAGCTTGGACAGTGTCGTATCAGTTAAGATCCGGCCACCAAGTCTACCTTGAGCTTCTAAAACTAATACATCTTCACAGGAAAATTTTGAAGATGGATCATTTAATAAGGTATGGGCTGCCTTCAATCCCGATATACCGCCTCCTATAACTACCACTTGTACTATTCTTGGATCATCATCAGCCATTATACGAATTGTATTTTAGTCTAGATGGGTATTATTTTTGGTTTGAAAATAGCTAATAGTAAATAGATTATTTATTGATCGGCTCTGTGATTTCGCGTATTAACATCCGTCGGTAAATAAATATCGATAACCCAAGCCAGGTCAACCTGACTTTGATGGCAGAAAGGATATTAAAACCAAGTTGGATACGACTATAATTTGTCTAATAATAATTCATTTAATTCATTCTAAAATGTCCCAAAATCTATAATAATAATAAAAATAATTAATAATGCATATATAAGTAACTAAATCGTCTAATTATGTTCCCATTCATCCACCTATCCATGATTATAAAAAATCAATGTAAAGTGCATGTAAATAACAAGCCAAACCAGTCATATAATGTCTCATTCAATCTTTTAAAATAGTAATGATCAGAACCCTAAAGCTTTCTTGACATGTGTCCTTATTTGTTTATCATATTCTTCTCTATTATCTCTCCATAATTTACAAGCATCAATATTGGCACCACTTTCTGGATTAGGTTCGGCTAACATGGATATAACACTCAATAAGATCTTTTCAATGCTTTGAACGGGTGACCATCTTTCTTCGGGTCTTTCATATTGGTTGGGATCTTCACCAGGAGCATGTAAGATTGATATACAAACAGTACCATCAGCATAGATATTAGGATGCAACAAGGGAGGATCGAATTTCAAAGTAGGAGGACTCAAGGGATAATCCTTGGGGAACAGTAATAATGCTGGAAACACACCATTTTCATAGGGAGTATCAGACGGACCTTCTAAAAGACATTCCCATTTAAATAAATCATCTTCACTAAGTGGACCAGCCACTATACCCGGTGGAGGATCTCTTGAAAGTTGTTGATACTCCTTTAAGAGTCTTCTTTGAGCAGTTGAGCGTGGTGCCATCTGTATCTATTAGTTGTATTATGTATATGTGTTATATGTATGTGGTAAAAGGTTGTGGAAAAGTCAACTTAAGCGGTTAAAGCTCTTGTGATTTGATTATCTAATTTTTGTTGTGGGATCAAGTTTACTAAGAAGAAGAAAAAAGAATCTCACCGAAGTTTAATTTTTGGTTAAGGTGTGGAACCACTCGCTCACCAACATTCACCACCAAAATTATTTTGCTGAAAAATTCAAAAGTTCCCCAAGAAAAGTGCCAGATCATATTAAATATAAAACCTTAGGCCCTACCTACCACCAACAATGTCATACTTCGTAGCCAAGGTCAAGAATGTCATAAGTGGAGACACAGTGGTGTTGATACCCACAAAAACCACTCAATTCCCAGCTCCAGAAAGACTTCTTACTTTATCTTATGTTAGAGCACCAGATACTTTTGAATCAAAAGAATACCTTAGAAATTTATTAATTGGTAAAGAAATCAAATTTAAAGTTAATTTCAAAAACCCAACTACTAGTAGAGAATTTGGTGATATTCAAGCTCCTATTTTCAAATCATTAATTGAATATTTATTAGGTCAAGGTTTAATTAAATTAAAGGATAATTTCAATGAAAATGAAGGTGATATCTATTATGATCTAAAAGAAATTGAAAATGGAGCCAAATTGAAGAATTTGGGAGTTTGGGCTACTGAATCTTCGGAAATTCATTTGATTGAGACTTTGCCTGAAAATACCATTGCTAAATCTCAAAAATATCCTGTGAAATTGATTGTTGAAAGAGTTATTAGTGGTGATAGAATTGTCGGTAGGATTTTTGTTAATAATACTCAACATTTCGTGGGTCCAATCATATTGGCCGGGATTAAGAGTCCAAGAACTGATGATACTACTCAATCAGCTGCCATCACTAAAGTGGCCAAACAAGCTAAAGTGTTTGTTGAGGAGAAATTATTAACCACCAAGGCCGAATTGACTATTAGTATTGTGGGTGAAAACCAACAATCAGGTACTCCAATTGGTATTGTTCATCATCCATCTGGTAATGATATCATTGAGAAATCATTGGAATTGGGGTATGGTGAGATTCTTGATTGGCAATCGACTTTGATTGGATCTACTATTATGGTCAAATATAGAAAAGCCGAACAAACTGCCAAGGCATTGGCCAAGGGGATTTATGCTAACCCTACTGCTTCCAACTCATCTACTACTTCAGCTGTTGTTTCTCCAGTTAAATCCTTAAAACCAGGTATTACCGTTGATAACGTTACCATTGCTAAGGTAGTTAGTGCAGACACTATTGTCATTAGATTGGCTAATGATGAAGAATTAACAGTTCAATTGGCATCTATTAGAGCTCCAAAACCAAATGACACGACACTCACAACGGATAATTTGAAAAAGCAAGCCTTAGTTTCTTCTGCCCGTGAATTTGTTAGAACTAAAGTCATTGGTAAGACTGGATCCTTTTACATTGATGGGATTAGACAAGAAAATAAGGAATTAGGTTTTGAAGCTAGATTCTTGATTAGTTTCAAATATGGTGCTAGTGATTTAAGTGAAGTTATTGTTGAGAATGGTTGGGCAACCGTCATTAGACATAATAAAGCCACTGGTCATGAAAGATCACATAATTGGGATAAATTGATTGAAATTGAAGAAGAACAAAAGAAATTAGGTAAGAATGGAGTCCATTCAACTAATTTAGATAAAGTTTTAAATAGTGTTAGTACTAGAATCATTGATGCTTCTGAGAATGTCACTAAGGCAAAGACTTTCTTTAATGGATTCAAACAAAAGGGAAGAATTTCAGGCGGTTATTATATTGAATTTGTTTCTTCAATTAATCGTGTGAAATTGTTTAATCCCAAGGAAGGAACTAAATTAACCTTGATTTTAGGTGGATTAACCAATGAAAAATCACAAACTTTAGGGGATAAGGGTATCAAATTTTTAAATAAGAAATTCTTACAAAGAAATGGAGTTGAATTTGAAGTCTATGACATTGATAAATTAGGGAACTTTGTTGGGAATTTATATACCAATAACAATGCATTAGTACCCATTCAAGTTTCTTTATTGGAACAAGGATTAATTAAGACTCATGAAGTAGCTGTCAATACTAATTCATTTGCCAGTGATTTAATCAAGGCTGAAGATGAAGCCAAAGCTTCCAAGAAGGGGATTTGGGCAGGATATGATGAATCTAAAGAATTAGAGCAAGTTGCCGCTCAAGTTACTAGACTTTCTGTTGAAGTCAAGCCTAAATTCTTTGATATTGAAGTGGTTGATATTGATAAAGATACTGGTGTTATTTCATTCCAATTGTTGGATGCCACCACATCTAAATTATTTACTGAATTTAAACAAGCTTTTAATCATTTCCATAGTCAAGCACCTTCGGCAAGTAGTGCATCAATTGATTTACCATTTAATTTACCTAGACCACCTAAGAAAAATGAATTAGTATCTGCCAAGTTTAGTGAAAATGGGAAATATTATCGTGCCAAAGTTATAAACTTTGATAAACTTACTGGTAAGTATGAAGTCAAACATTTAGATTTTGGTAATGTTGATAAAGTTTCATTAAGTTCATTAAGAACTTTACCAGTTAAATTTAATTTACAAGCATATCCAATATTTGCTCATACTACCGTATTACAAAATATCACTTTACCACCTTCAACTCCAACTGATTATTTGACAGGAGCCATTTATGCCTTGGAAGATTTAACCTATGATAAGAAATTGGTCATTAGTGCCTTACCATCAAGCACATTTGGAGTTGAATATGATGGTATTTTATATGATTCTGAACAATCATTGACTGATCCTGATTATACAATCAATAAGGAATTAGTGGCTGAAGGATGGGCTATTGTTAACACCAAGACTGGTATTAAGGAACTGGTTAAGGATTATGTTAATGGATTACTTGTCCAACAATCCAAGGCTAAATCGGCCCATGCTGGATGTTGGGAATTTGGAGATGTTTCATTTGATGACGAAGACACTGGTTACTAAAAAGACTAAAAAGAAATAGTATATATATAAAGTATATACAATAAAAACTTAATAAAAATAACAATCCATGTATTTTTGCAGTCAATGATAGTTTTACTTCTCTAATCTTTAACCAATAATCGAAATTTATTCTATTTGCTTCCATATAAGAAAAAAGAAAATTTTTTTTAGCCGCCACTTTGTTGAATGAAAAAAAAAAGAAAGAAATTTTGGCTCTTTTTTTTTTCTACGACGGCTGGAAAGTTTTGGAAATTTTGAAGATTAAGCAGAAATCAAACCCGAAAATACATATCAATCGTTGTTCTTTCTTTTTAATCTTTTTATTCTTCTTCTTCTTCTTCCCTCTGTTATTCTTTGTTATCAATACTGTATCCCAAGATGAATCCAGCTGTCAGTAACATCGTCGTCATGCTTGTCATGATGCAAGTTTCCCGTCGTTTAGATTTGGAAGACCCAACCATTTTATTCTACGTTAGAGCCGCTTATGGTGCTTGTCAACTTATCGCTGTTGGTGTTTATTTGATTGTTAGAGCCAAAATTAATGCTAAGAATGATTTAACTACTTTGAAATATGTTGAACCAGCTAACCCAATGAGTGGTGAATCCGAACCAAAGGCTGTTGTCACTACTGTTAAAGAATATGATTTACAACAAGTTAATTCTCAAATTAAAGGTATTTTCAGTGGTTTAGCTATGATGGGTGTTATGCATATTTACATGAAATATACTAATCCATTAGTTATGCAATCAGTCTCCACCGTTAAATCCGCTTTAGAGTCCAACATTGTTAAGATTCATCTTTTTGGTGTTTCTGCCTCGGGTGATTTAAAGAGACCATTTAAAGCTGCTCCTGGTTTTATGCAATCTTTAACCGGTGGTGGCGGTGAAGTTTTAACTGATAAACATTCAGTTGAAAATGCCGAAGCTAATGGTAGAGGTGGTATTAAAGAAGATTAAACGATTTTTTAATTATTATTAATATTAATAACTTTTTATTATTAAATATTTTTCAATTCTTGTTTTCCTCCAGACTTATTTATTAGTTAATTAATATTTTATATGTCTTCATACATATATATGTATATACATAGATTGATTTCAATAATCCTCACACTAATGCTTTACTAAAATACACTCTTGATCTTTACCTCTTATAAACCCAATAATATCCAATAATTTGGCACTATATACAAAGTTTTCAACTGTCCAATTGCCTTTATTATAAATTTCAGGAATATTTTGATTAAGATCAGGTATTAAATTTTGATAAATTTGTTGATATTGTAAGATTTCTTCATTACTTATCGTGATTTCTTGTTTCAATTTAATAAAATCTTGTTGAATCCAACGAGGTAAATAATTCTCAGCATCGCCAACTTCCTTTTTATCACCATCAATGATATATTCATCTCGATTAGCACATCTTATCAAGTATAATAACCATGCTTGATCTTGGAATTCAGATTCAAGAATCGATTCATAAGTGGAAAATCCAAAATTAATCAATAAAGATTGTTGGAACTTGATATCCTTCTTATACACAGTTTTCAAACTTATTAAACTTGATTTATTATCAGCAATCAATTGTTTCTCGGCTTGTTTGATTCTTTTAATATTAGCTTGATAGATGGTAAATTGAGAATCAATATATGTTTTAATACTAGAGTAATTGGAACTCGTCTTGGGGATATCATTACGATTCAATAAGGCCAGTTTACTTTCTAAAGCTGCTCGTAAATGATTATATCCTGCTAGTTTCATTCTTAATGTTATCTCATTATTGGTTTCCCATCGATTCCTCACTAGAAATTGGAATGTTTCAATTAAATTCGCAGGTAAATGATCTTTAGTTATAAAGAATAAAATCCCATTCTCATATTGTTTAAGATGATCTTTAGTTTTTTTTGATTCTTCTTCCGCCGTGTTTCTTATAACAGAAGTAGTATAATCATGAATCGAGGGTAACTTTATCCCAAACCCTTCAAGTTCTTCAATCAACTCAGAGGGGATCTTGATCTTTAATGCTACTGAATCAGCATTATTATCCTCTATAACAAACCCATACGCCAAAAGCAACTCTTCATTACCCTTCATTCCATAATTATTAAACAACTCGCCTCCACCAATAGTAGGATCATCTGATTTGAATGTAAAGTATTTTGAATTGGCTTTCCAATTAACCTTGGCCTTTGGATCATGATTTAAAAGATCGATCAATGGCAATAACATGGCTTCATCTTGTTTGATTTCACGGACAGTAGTAGTATCCTTTAATAAATAAGCTGGAAATGATCTTGATTTAAGAATTAAAGATGACCATAGATAAGAAGCAAAACTTGTCCAATTGTCAATCTTATTACTTTCTTGTTTAAAATATTCATAATAATCTTCATCTTTATAAAATTTATATTCATAATAAAATTTCATATTTATGAAATGTTCAGATGGTTTAGTGATGGTTTCGGGGAGTAAATTTATAACTTGCCACCATTCTTCAATTAATCGGATCACGTTTTCTTGTAAGGAATTCCCCAAGTTTGTCCCCTTTAACAATTGTCTATCGGAGGGACTCCATGTATATGGTGAATTTATTTGTAATAAGGAAGGTAATAATGATAAGTATGGTTTATAGAATGAGGTTTGATTGCTTCTTTCTTTACTCAAGTATAATTTCAATAACGAGTTGATGTTAGAAGTACTTTGTGATATGTCTCTAAACGAAACAGACGAATCTTCTTTGTCAAATGATTCAATAGCAGTTTGTAAAGTTATAACTAACTTTAAAGGCAATTTAATTTGATCTTCATCTTCTACTTCATTTGCAGCTGGTTTGGGATCCTGATAAAACACTCCTATATTGCCCTCAGAGATGGTCCTGAACTCCAAATCCAGCAATATTTCAGCTTCATTATACTTCGCCCATTCCAATAAGGTATCAATTCTATGTTTAGTCGACATACTACCAGTGTTAGCTCTAATCAAGAAGTAAAAGGGCAAAAAGGAATATATAATTTCGAAAGTTTTCAAAATTTCCTGTACGAAGAAAATGAGATGATTTTTATTTTTTTGGTACCCTCAAGTTCTAGAAAATTGTTGATTCAAATATATGACTAGTAACTCTTAATATTTGAAAATCACAAGGGGTTAAACTACAATGCTGGTGGGGAGATTGTCATATATGGCCATGAGGTCGAATACAATGATTTGTCAATCGATGCCAATATCAAAACGTTTCTTGAGTACTTCATTAGTAAGCATGAAAAGCGCAAAGAAAGGATCGAAAAGTAAACCAAAACCCGCAACTACACCAACACTGTCGGAAGTACCCAGCTCTCCAAAAGCTAAGACAAAGGAGCAACCTAGTCTGAAAGATCCACCAAATATTCATTTCACCAGAAAGATTATTGCTCCAACTGATATAGAAGTGAAAGTTGGATCCGAAGAAGCCAATGCGGCAAAGAAGAGACCATTAAGTCGTGTTGTTATTGGAGGTAGTCCATCAACTAAGAAATATGCAGCAGGAAATAGTATTGAGTTTGCCTCTTGGAAAGCAGTTATGTTGTTGCTTGTGTTAGGAGGTGGTGCAAGTTACTACTTTTCCAAAGAAAAGGATAGATTGAAACTTCAAAGAGAGGCTGAATCTAAGAGAAGTTATGGTAAACCATTGATTGGCGGACCTTTCAATTTAATTGATGAAGATGGTAACCAATTCACTGATAATGACTTAAAGAATGATAATAAACGCTTTTCCATAATCTACTTTGGATTTACTCATTGTCCTGATGTATGTCCTGATGAATTAGATAAATTGGGAGAAATGTTAAATGAATTAAAATCAAAGGATTCTATTGAATTATTACCAATCTTTATAACTTGTGATCCTCAACGTGATTCTCCAGAAATCATGAAGAAATATTTAGAGGATTTTCATCCTTCAATTAAAGGATTAACTGGTACTTATGAAAATATTAAGAAATGTTGTAAACAATTTAGAGTATATTTTTCAACACCTGAAGATGTTAAGCCCGGCCAAGATTATTTAGTCGATCATTCAATTTTCTTCTATTTGATGGATTCAGAAGGTAATTTTGTTGATGTAATTGGTAGAGAGGCTAATGCTAAAGATGCGACTGAAACCATTAGAAAGCATATTGATGCCTTCGTACCTGAAGCAGAAAGATTAAGAAGAAAGGAATCTTGGTTCTCAATGTTTTACAAATAAATAAATTGTAAATTGTGAATAGTAGTCGATTCATTGTAATTAGAATATAATATGTGTACATAGTAAAATAAATTTATGGAAATCAAAGAAAGTGTCTCATGGTTAAGACCTATTAACGCATATATACACACAATAGAAAAAGTTCTAACTTTTCAAAATTGATGTTAACAAATCTATTCTGAATACTCATAACAAGCCTTAAAGAATTCAATCTCATGATCCAAAGCAGTCACAAATGCTTTTTCAGAGACTTGTCTATCCTGTTCAGTCTTGACTACTCTAATAGTCTCATCTTTCAAAAATTGAGTCCATTTACTGAAATCAGGACCACTATGTAAATTCACCCATTCCTTATACTTATAAGGCAAATCAACGGGGATTCTAGATTCATTGTACTCGGCCCACCCTAAGTATACCTTCTCCAACACATACATAGTAGTGATCAATTCGACATATGATTTGCAATCAAAAATCAAGTAATTGAGGAAATAAAGATATTTTTGAACAGCAGGCAAAGTAATTGGACTTTCACCTAACATTTTAGGAACTCGTTCAAGTAATTGTTGATTACTGGTAGTTTTGAGTTCATCAAGACATTTGAAGAAGTAATCATTTTCATCATTGGATACAAATCCAATTTGTTTCCCAAGAACAATCGACGCCTGAGCATCATCACATAATGCTAATACTTTCCCAAACAAGTTTAATCCAATTTGAAAGAACTTCAAGTCTTGGACTAGGTATGTGAAGAGTTTATAGTCGGGTAATATACCTTCGCATAACTCATTCGTTAATGGGTGAGAAATTGATTCATTGAACTTTGTTTGATGTTTAGCAATGAGTAAATCAATGATATTATTAACCATGATTGCTTTTCCTTTCCTTTGCTTTTATCCTTGAACATTATATCCCTGTTTCCATTTTGTTTTGCTAGAATCGGGCAATTGTTGCATATATATATAGACAGAAATAAAATTGGGGGTTTTTAGAACTCATATAGTATATGCGCTTAGAAGTCTACGCAGTGAGATATTTTAAATAGGTTGGTCCCAGTAATATATAAACGGACAATTAACCCAATTTTCCAGGAAGAGATGATTTAATATTCATCTAGTCTATCATAACCATCAAAATCTGTCATGAGTTCTAAGCTGAAAAGTTCAATGCAAGAGAAGATTGTTTGCGAAGAAGAGGATAGTGAAAATCAATCGGTATCAGACAATTTGCAATCAAAATCACAATCAAAGTATATTGCTTGGATTTATAAATTAGATGATTTTGGAATTGAAACCAGAGGAATTGAACGGGTTAGTAGTCAGGAACGAAGAGATATTGCTGCTTCTAAACCTCGTTATTATCAATTTGTCCATGTTATAGGATTATGGTTTTCAGCTTGTGGAGGGTTGACTTCAATGTCTTCATTTTTCCTTTCTACTTTTTTATTTGGATTGACCATGAGAAACAGTATGGTTAGTGGATTAATCTCAATGATTATTGGATGTCTTGTTCCTGCTTACTGTTCGACAATGGGTCCTAAATCAGGGTGTCGACAAATGGTTGGAGCTCGGTTTTTGTTTGGACAATGGGGGGTTAAGTTTGTATCTTTGATTTGTATTGTTGGAGGAATTGGTTGGTCCGTTGTTAATTGTGTCTTGGGAGGACAAATCTTGATTGCAATTAATCATAGAATACCCTTATCTGTAGGTATAGTGATCATTTCCATCATCAGTCTTATAATTGCTATTTTTGGGATTAAGGTTGTTTTAAAGTTTCAAACCTTAATGGCTATCCCCTTATTCATAGCCACTATTTTATTCTATGTTGTTGTGTGTAAGAGAATAGGCTATGTTCATGAATCCAATGAAATGGTCAATAAATTGGGATACTCTTCCTTGACAACTAGGGGGAATTGGTTATCATTCTTTACACTTTGTTACTCAGTAACTGCCACTTGGGGATCAGGAGCTTCAGATTATTATATTCTCTTTCCTGAGGAAACACCAAGTTATCAAGTGTTTTTAGTGACATTCTTGGGAATAACTATCCCTAGTACATTTGTTGCCGTTCCCGGTGTGATCTGTGGTGTTATAGCATATAGTTATCCACCTTGGACTGACGCATATAATTCCTTTGGAGTAGGTGGTCTTATCAATGAAGTGTTCAAGCCATGGGGCCGGTTCGGTTCATTTGTTGTGGTGATTCTTTACATCTCCTTGATCTGCAACAACATCATGAATACATATTCCATTGCGTTTGAGTTCCAGTTGATTGATGTCAAGTTGGCTATTGTTCCACGGTGGTGTTGGGCTATCTTTGTCACTGTATTGTATATTATCCTCAGTATTATTGGTAAGGAACACTTCTCAACCATCTTGAGTAACTTCTTACCAATGTTAGGATATTGGATCTCGATTTATATTGTTATTCTCTTAGAGGAGAATCTCATTTTCCGGTCCAGCATCAGAGTCAGAGGATTGCATCATAAGGAATTTGACGACTCTTCATCCTCCGAGATGGAAGACAATTGGAACTACAACTGGTCGAATTGGAACAAACCAAGTGGTAGGACAATGGGATTAGCTGCTGCCTTGGCGTTCTTGTTTGGAGTTGCTGGTGCTGTGTTGGGGATGAATCAAGTATATTACCAAGGTCCATTAGCAAAGCAAATTGGTGATTATGGTGGAGACATTGGGTTCTGGTTGAGTGGTGCATTTACTGGAGTCGCATATCCAATAGCTAGATACATAGAATTGAAACGATTTGGTAGATAGTTGCAAATAGAAAATGATGAATTGATGAATGACATTAAAAAAACCCATACCGCCATTTTGTAGGCTGTTATGGATTTTTTTTGTTATCTTTATTTTTTTTTTAGTTTTATCTCTTGATAGATAACAACTGTCTTTAATTGACATTTAATACATATAAAACTACATATATCCAAATGGCAAGTCTCAGTAAAGAACAACTAGAGACGTTTGACAGAGAGGGAATGCTTTGTCTTCCCGATTTCCTCAATAGCGAGCAAATCACACAACTCCTTACCCGATCACATGAACTCTTAGATTCATTCGATATCACAAACCACCCCAAGACACAATTCAAAACCAATGATGATGATCATGTGGGGGACGAATACTTCTTCAACTCAAGTGATAAGATTGGATATTTCTTTGATGTCGACGCGTTTGACTCCACCACGGGTCAGTTGCGGTTCCCTGCCTCTAGAGCCATCAATAAGATTGGTCATGGGTTACACATGGTTGACCCTGTATTTGAGGGTGCAACATTGAACCTGGATGTACGGGGAATTGTGAAGTCACTTTCGTATGTTGATCCACGCGTGTTGCAGAGTATGTTGATCTTTAAACAGCCTGTTGGAGATAATCTGAAATCAGAAGGGGATGAAGAGAGGGAAAATGCCGTTCCACCACATACAGACGGGACGTTCTTATACACAGACCCACAGAGTGCTGTTGGGTTCTGGATTGCCTTAGAAGATTGTACGGTTCAAAACGGGTGTTTGTCATATTTACCGGGATCACATAAGGTATACCCCATCACGAAGAGGTTTGTAAAGATCAATGAGGGTAAGGATGGTTGTAATTTTATAAAGGTGGGTAACGAGGACGAAGAACAAAAGGTGGTGGGAAAAGATGAAGAGTATAAGATTGTGGAATGCAAGGCTGGATCCTTGATCTTAATTAATAATTCCGTGTTACATAAATCAGAGAATAATCGTTCGACCAAGTCAAGATTTGCTTATGCGTTCCATATTATCGACGGGACAAGTAAATATGATGAGTTGAATTGGTTACAGGTTCCTCCTGGACCTAAGGGAGGTACTGAGTTTACTCGATTATATTGACAGTAGTAGTGATGTTTACATATAAAGATAAATAAAAGTATAAACATTTTATTATTCATTAGATCATTATTTATTTATTTATTTATTTATTTATATACAAATTATATATAATCAGAATTCAACAGGAATGACTATCCTTTGAATTAACCAATTTCCCTTGCCAACTATAATATTTATTCATATCCACATGATGTTTTTTCCCACTATTTTGTTCATACATTGAACAACCATTAATATAAGCATAAGGTGGGGTATATAAATGTAATGAAACAGATACACTATCTTGTAAAGGATTAGAAATCTTATGTAACCCAATATCATCAGAGATATACCCCACCACGTCTCTTTCTAGTAAAGTTTCTTGTTTACAAACCAACTGTTTATGTTCATTAGCAGTAGGAATATCATAAAGGGATTCTATTAATTGACCCAGTAAGATCTTCATACAACAATGAGCATTGGCATGATCATGAATGGCCGATGATTTCCCAGGTGACCATACCAAGATTAATAAATTGGCATTATCATTGATATTAATGATTCCATTACGAGAATAACTTCTTGATAGATCATAGAGAGCATACTTTGACCAGTCCAATTCATTTGATTTATAGTTCGTCATAAGTTTTTGGATTGTGGTGACGTCTATATCTTCGGAATGTAATCCTTTACCTCCCAAGACGAGTTTCAAATCTTCAATCAATTTATAGAATGCCGAGTCGGTAGGAAGGTTATCAATGGATTTGGAAGCGGTATCAATGGCCAAGTGATTAGGGGTAGCTGGTCTTTCTATCTTTTGTTGTTGCTGTTGTTGCATACCACATGATGAGGAGGCACTGTTGGACTGGGAGTGGAGGATAGGGGTAGCAGGTCTTTGAAAGGGGTTAGGACTGTTGTTTATAGTTAACATGATGATGGTGATGAATGACTCTTTTGTGTCAGTAGAAAAAAAATAAGCGACAAAATTAACTAAGTCTGAATGAGTGAATGAATGAATGTATGTATGTGTCTAGTAGTAGTGAAGTAGTAGACTTAAACCGGCACTAGTCTGTATAACAGTATATATGATATGAATAGTAAATGTATAATAAGTTCTAAGTAAAAGTAAATAATACAAATAAGTAGGATTTCGTTATCTTTATATAATAATTGCATAATTTCACGATTTTTCTTCTTCCTTTTTTTTCTTCTTACTTTACAAATGAGGTAATTATCCTGTACACAACAGTCGGCTCATGGACAGTGTCCGATTGGTTGTTGGGCGGGCACAAAAGATAATTTTTTACCCTTTTTTGATTTTTCTTAGAAGGGGTGGTTTGATGAAATGAATGATATGATTTTTATTGGGGAACAATTGGCAAGGTAGTTTACTATTCTATTTTATACATTGGGTTATACCAATTCATATATACTAATTACTCTCATCTAGAATCAACTTCTACCATTTCAATGATACCCATAACATACTATACTTCTTGTTTTCCAATGATGATATAAATCGAAAAACAAAACGAATCATGATCTAGACCTTTCATGAAAGTTGGATTGACGTGTCATCATCATACTTCTATATTTAGTTACGGTAAGTTATGTAGTAGTAGTGGTAGTGGTGGACACAAAATATTTTTGAAAGACAATGAGCGGGCACTAAAACTCAAAAATTCAAAATAAAAAGATTTTTATTTTCTGTCCTCTGTCCCCGCCTCATAAAACTTTATAAATATTCGTGTCGGCTTTTTTAAAAATTTCCTCTTGTTGTCGTGTCATTCTAATTAAATTATAATTAGGAAAGGAAAGATTTCCTTTGATTGGTGTGGCTCTGTTATCTCTGTTTATCTATGTATGTATGTATCTGTTAATGTTAATGTTATCTTTCGTCTTATCTTCTTTATCTTCTTTAATATCCCTTTATTCATTCTACTCTTTGTTCAAACTACGGGATATCAATCCCATCTCCATCGCCAATTATTTGATTGTATACTACTACCCTTGTAGTTATTGTTACTTGTAACTATGACACCTTCTTTATCACAAAACTTTGTGCCAAGCGGCACATTGGAGCGGCACATTCCTAAAAAGGCAGGTGTTATATTTTTTTCTCTTCTTAACTATTGAACTGGTCATTTCTTTTTCTACTGCTGTACTATATACAGGTTTCACCTATGGGGTTTGAAAATCGAAATCTCAAACTCCTTAACTATTGATGATACCGCTACCATGGAAATTGAAAATTTTATTCCCGCCGCTCCTTGGCTAATACTTAATGTATGGGGATTTTTTAATAGAGTCATTTCTCATCCACTTATATATATATACATATAAATTTACATCAAATGAAGACTATCAAACCTATGAATAAGAAGATCAACAAGAAGCATCATTTAACTTGACTTGACTTGACTAGATAACCCTAAACCAAAAGAGGAATAATATTGCAACAAATAATAAATAATAATATGTCAAACTTAACTAACCAGTTACCAATTGCGAATCAATATGCACATACAACTGTGGCTCCTCTCAGTGAACCACACCTACAATCACGTCACCTTGAAAATGAAAACGATAAGGATAACGATAACGACAATAATAATAATAATAATAATAATAATAACCAACAAGCTGCAAAACCGTTTTCATCAGATACAGATGCTGAAGGCTCAACCCTAACTTCATCATCACCATCATCATTAAATAAATCCTTCCCACAACGTTTCAAGACCCTATTATTTAATGAATTCATAGAAAAATTCTCTCCAGTTTATTTTGTTTCCATTATGGGGACAGGGATTTCATCCAATATCCTTTATAACTTCCCCTACCCTTCTCATTGGTTAAGGGTATGTGGTGTGATAATGTTCATCATTGCCGTTGGTTTATTATGTATCACTTCCCTTATGCTTATTCTTTCATGCTGGTACTACTATCCCAACCGTATAATCCAATACAATTTAAATCCAAATGTGTCCGTTTTCATGGGATGTTATGCTATGGGATTTATAACCATCATTAATTTCATTTATTATTTGAACAAGGTAGATATTATCTTTGTCTGGGTATTATGGTGGATAGCTGTTATTGGTTCATGTTATACTGCATTTGTCATTCTTTTCATTGCTGTCCTTTCCAAATCATCGACCACTAAGATAAACATGCATGAGTTGAATGCAACATTATTATTGCCCATTGTTGCAATCACAGTTGTTTCATCTTCAGGTCATATAATTTCACCTTCGTTAAAGACTTTGGATCAAACATTAATTACCGAAATCATCAGTCTTATCTTATGGTGTATTTCAATCGCATTAGCATTTATCATCATCACCATCTACTACCAACGTTTAATTTTACATAAGATCCCCACTGCCACCCTTATTTTCACGGGTTGGTTACCCGTTGGATTCTTAGGTCAATCCTCTTTCAGTATTATGTTATTCGGAAAAAACATGTACGATATCATCGAGGATAAACAAGTAGGGACCATCTTTATTGTTATATCCACCATGATTGGTGTTTTCCTTCTATCATTCGGCTACTTCAATACATTCTTAGCTGTGGTTTCTACCTTATCAAAGTTGAAACCATTCACCAAGAAATCATATTCTCATATTAAGAATGGTTATATCATGCATTTCAATAAGGCATTCTGGTCCATGACTTTCCCCCTTGGAACCATGTCCTTATCCAACCATCAGTTAGGTAAGGGGTTGTTTGGTTCATTCACTTGGCCCATGCCTGCTTTCACTGTCATCAGTACCATTTATGCTGTTGCCTTGGTCGCCGTCACACTTGGATGTTTGATTGGCGTTGTTTATACGTGTGGGAAATTGGTCCTGGGATTGTTCAAGAAACAAGATAATGAGTTGGTATGATTAATAGCATTAATTAATAGATTTAATTATATAGAGTTAGTATAGATATTTTGCATTCATAATTTGTCCAAAAATTAATCGTAGTCGCAAATTTTTTAGACACTATTTTCAAAACCGGACCAACACACACACACACAAGTTTAAATTTTTCAAAACAAAACTTAAAGGCTATAGATGAATATTACCACTCAATCAAAGTCATCAAATCATATATAAGAGATGGTCGAGAAACCCCCGAGGTTACCTCCTGGGTACAAGCCCGGTAAATTGAGATCATTCTACTCCACCAAAATACATCCCTCCAAACTTCAATTGGCGACCATAACTAAATTCGATCATTTCTTATTGGTACTCTTAGTGTCTCTTAGTATCGTCATCAGACTTTATAAGTTATGGTTACCGGCACGTATTGTGTTCGACGAGGTCCACTTAGGAACGTTTGCCCGCCTCTATTTCCACGGTGAATTCTTCATCGACGTCCATCCTCCTTTGGTTAAGTTGATCTATTATTGGTTGGCAATATTATTCGATTGGAATGGTCAATTTGAATTCCATGAGATTGCTCAGTTATATCATGAAGATCATCAGTTCCCTTTCATTGCACTCAGGCTCTTCTCTGCGTTGTGTGGAGTCGGGACTGTGTTGCTAACATTCATGATCTTAAGATATTCCCATTGTAAATCTCTCGTCGCCTTCTTTGGTGCTTCGTTGGTACTTATTGAAAACTCTCTTATTACTCATTCAAGATTGATCTTGGTTGATGCACCATTCATATTCTTTCTTAATCTTGTTATCTATGGCATGAAAAGAATCCAATTGGAAGAACCCTTGCTGCGGAAATGGTTCAAATTTTTGTTCACTATAGGATTCAGTCTTGGAATATTAACCTCTATCAAATTGATAGGTATTTTCACTTTTGTATGGTGTGGTATATTAACCATCCAAGAAATCTGGCTTCAATTGGGTGATTTGGAAATAACCATAAGAAACTGGACGTTACAATTTATAAGTCGCTTGGTGTTTCTCATTATCTTTCCCTTGACTTTATATTTGGCTATATTCTCAATTCACTTTGAAAGTTTACCATTTAGTGGAGAAGGAGTAGGTCTAATCTCTCCCATTTTTAAATCTACCCTTCATGATTTTGAATATTTGCAACAAATGCCTGTGGATGTGTCCTATGGTAGTACTGTCACCATCAAACATCTTGGAATGGAGTCCTATTTGCATTCCCATGACTATACCTATTTAACTGGAAGTCATGAACAACAAGTCAGTCTTTATGAATTCATGCCCGATGATAATAACGAATGGATTATTGAAACCATAAATAAAAGTAGAGAGGGACAATTACAAAAGAAATTCCGACCTGTGAAGGATGGTGATAAAGTTAGACTCTTACATAAAAATACAGGTAGATATTTACATGTCAATGATGTAAGGCCACCTATTTCAGAGCATGATTATAATAATGAAGTCAGTTGTAATAGCAATCGCGAGGAATTATTAGGGGATGTCAATTATGAATTTAAAGTGAGGATTGTGTCCAGGAGTTTTCATGCCACTAATGAATTACCCTTGAGGAAATTAAGAGCCACTGAATCCATATTTCAATTAGTTCATCAAGGTACGAAATGTACGCTTATTAGTCATAATGTCAAATTGCCTAGTTGGGCATTTAATCAATATGAAGTATCATGCGTCAACGAACCCACCATCCCGAATACACTTTGGTATATTGAAGAAAACTCTCATCCTTTACTTGATGAAGATCCTAAAGTGGAACGAATTACATTCCCGCCATTTAATTTCTTTAGAAAAGTATGGGAATTACATAAAGCCATGTTTAGAATGAATCTGAGCTTCACTACTTTCCATAATTTTTCTTCCAAGCCCGAGAATTGGCCATGGCTTACAAGAGGGATAAATTATTTCTCCAATGAAGGAATGACCAAGTATATTGATGAACAACCGTCGCATATCTACCTTTTAGGTAACATCATGATTTACTACACTGCAAACATTATAATTCTAATTACTTTTATTAAATTATCAATCTATATTATAACACACTTGAATCCTTTCATAATACCTTATGAACCATTATATGTTTCAACCTACTATCAGAATAGTTTTGAGTTTGTCTTAGGATGGATGACACATTATTCACCCTTCTTTTATATGAAACGAGAATTATTCTTACATCATTACCTTCCTGCATTATATTTTTCAATCTTGTTATTATCACAATTCATAGAGTACCAAATCTCAAAACGAAAATATTTTGGTTATTTGTTAATGGTTTCTATCTTGGTCGTCTCCTCATATTGTTATTATAACTTTATACCAATTATTTATGGATTGGATTGGACTAGATCAGAATGTAATAACTCCAAATGGTTTCCAAGTTGGGATTTTGATTGCATGACTTATGACAACTGAAAAAGACACATTTATGCAGAAATATATATATACATCCACCATTACCGTCTTGACTCGGCTATACCTGTAGCAACCTCAGTTATTAATGATTCACACCATTTAAGTAACTTATCCTTCTCTTGAATCTTTTGTATACGTTCCTGTTCTATATCTTGTAACTCTTGACTTAGATCTTCAATGATCTTTAACTGACCAGCAGGCGAAACCCCTATCCCTGGTAATGAATCTATTAACATGCTGATTTGTCGGGACTTTAGTATTATATCAGTTGATAATTCATTCATGGTATTCTCGAAATTGGCTTCTGCCTCGGCAGTAGCTGCTACTGAAGCATGGTTTGAAACTGTCTGTTTACCACTACCATTTGAGCTTTGGTGTGGTTGGCTTTGGGACAGTTGTTGTTGATTTGGTGGTAGTTGTTGGCCTGGCAAGGGTGCATTGGCAGCTATATTTACTACAGAATTGGGTTCTTCCTCTAGTAAAGCTGGCTCACTATTGGTATTAACGTAATTGACAGTGGCATTGAATTGCTCTATCAATTGATCCAAACAGATCTGTAGTTGTGTTAATCTATCCCCCATTGATATCTCCTATGTTCTTGTTGTTTCTTTCAATAAACAACTCTTGATTTCAGCTCGACTGGACTCGTGTTAAAGGTTTTCCGAGTATTTTGATAATTTATGGTCGTGTGGTTGTTAATTGGACTGTGTACAGGAATCTGGAGTTACGCCCCACTATTTCCTAATTCTGTATTATTCTAAATTTTGGATTTGTAAGGGATGTAATATCTTTCTTCAGTTTATAGATGGTATTAAGAAGAACCATAGAATGAGTGGTTATACAGAAGAGATGCCGATATGGCAAGATGATTATGAGGTTAACTGCTGCTTTTTATGTCATTCTCAGTATACTTTCTTTAATAGAAGGCATCACTGTAGAAAGTGTGGTAGAGTTGTATGTGGCAACTGTTCAGAGAAAACAATAAAGTATTTCCCAAATACATTGGTGGTTCATCCTAATGGTAGTAAAGCTGTCCATAACTCATATGAAAGTTATAAGACTTGCGATGAATGTGTGGATGAAATCAAAATGATTAGAAAGGCGTTGTTTGATGTCAACCCTTCTTCTATCACTAGTGAGGATTATCCAGAGTCGAGGAATAGTAGTCTTAACAGCTCAAACTCGTCGATAAATTATCAGAATGCTATCCAAAACATTAATATAAACCATCTTCAAAGAAATGACAATGATAATGATAGTACTACCAAATATAGTGCGAAGACCCATACTCGACTCATCAGATCATCGACACATTCTTCAATTAATCACAGTCGGCATGGTAGACATCGTGGTAGAGACGATGAGAGTGATACTAACTTGTGTCCTGTTTGTGCTACTGATTTACTTAAATCCTATATTAACGGCCATAAGAAGAATATTGAAGATATCAGTAATGATGACTTTGAGAAATTTAAAGAAGGTCATATTAATGATTGTTTAACTGATTTTGATTTCAATACTGAAAATCAAAGGTTTAATTCACCAGATAAACCACATCCTAGAAACAAGATGCTTGTTTACAATATTCCTCCTATCCCTAAACCAAAATTTGAAAGTATTCCTAATTTGGAAGGAGCTTCCTCTATTGATACTATTAGACAATTAGAAGAAGGAGGCATGGGAAGTGGTGATAATGATTCAATAATAGAATCACAACCATCGATAACCAATGTATTGGATGTTGTCGTTGGTTCAGTCACATCTAATGCCACCATGGAACCTTCTGCTGAAAAGAAGCAACCAACTTATATTGATGAAGCATTGGATAATGAATGTGTCATTTGTTTAGAGGAGTTAAAACCTGGTGATAAGGTTGGACGGTTGGAATGCCTTTGTGTGTTCCACTATGGTTGCATTAAGGACTGGTTTAATAAGAAGGGGTACGGTGAATGTCCTGTGCATTTCTTGCATAAATAGATTTATTTTTATTTGCATCCATTTTTCTTTTAACTTGTGGGTATAATTTTTAATGGTTTACTTCTGGAATGGTTTTTTTGTTTATTTAGTTGTTTTTCTTTTTGGGATTTTCTTTTCCTTCTAGTTCTGTTGTTGTGATAATTGTAATTATAACTGGTTTCTTTATCTACAATGTTTGGTTTTTATTTTAATATACAAGATACTTTTTTACATTAAACTTTTCCTCCTTTAGATTCTCTATATTTACCCAAAACAATCTATTAACGTTCTTCACGATCACCATCATCACCACCTTTATTCTTCCTGGTTCTCTTTTCATGGAAATCCTTGGTTTGTCTGATAGCTTCAGCAGATGCTTTATCTACATGGTAGTGCAAAGCTTGTAAAACGTCCTTGGTTGGTGATGGATCTTTAGGTAATTTCTTACCCAACACACTTTCGATTCTTAAATACATTTCCAAATCATATTGTGTAACTAATGAAATTGATTTACCGGATCTACCAGCTCTTGCAGTTCTACCAACTCTATGGATATATGCCTTTGAATCAGTTGGAATATCATAGTTTACAACAACATCAACTGAAGGAATATCCAAACCTCTGGCAGCAACATCGGTAGCCACTAATATATTTGCTACACCTGCCTTGAATTTATTTAAAGAACCTAGTCTTTGAGCTTGAGTTAATTGTCCATGCAACGGTACTGCTGAAAATCCTAAGATTCTAGCTAGTAAGGCGGTTCTTTGGGCATGTGTACATGTTCTGGTAAATATTATCATTGATTTACCCATAAACTCGTTTAGTAAATGTATGAGAAATGTGTTTTTATAACCATCACTAACCAACATCATTGATTGTATTAAATTGTCGGCAGTTTGATATTTGGAAGAAACAGCAACTCTAACTGGATTTTGTAATGAGGCTCTTTGTAATTTTTCAATCTTATTAGTCATTGTAGCCGAATACAAATAAGTAGTTCTCTTTGTTGGAATGATCTTTAAAATCTTATCTAAAGCTGGTCCGAAATCCATATCTAATAATCTATCAGCTTCATCCATTACTAAATATTGTAAATTTTTTAAGGAGAACCCTTTCGTATGTTCTAAATGATCCATGATTCTACCAGGAGTTGCAACAAGAATATGAGGCTTACGCATCAAATCTCTAGCTTGATCCATCATATCCATACCACCAACAATACAAACTGATCTTACACCCATTGATGATCCCAATGCATCAAAAGTTTCTTTTATTTGATATGCTAATTCTCTGGTAGGAGCTAAAACCAATCCAAAGTATGGAGTTTGAGCTTTCCATAATGCTTGTAAGATTGGAATGGCAAATGCTGCAGTTTTACCTGACCCAGTAACTGCCAACCCAATGATATCTTTACCTTCTAAAGCATGGGGTATACTTTCAGATTGAATAGGTGTGGGCTTTGTGTATTTCAATTGTTGGATAGCTTCCATCAACTCAGGCACTAACTTCAACTCCAGGAAACTCTTCAATTTCAACTCATCTTCGGGATTTACTATTAATTCATTAGGAGTTACTTCTTCTTTCCCTTGTTCTTTATCTACTTCTGCTTGTTTCTTTTGTTTCAATAATGCATTTCTCTTTATCTTTTCAGCCAAGTCGCGAGCGTCAGGCTTCTTGGACTTCTTTTTAACTATCGAGGTGACCTTGGTAGACATGTTTATACTAGTTATTCTCTGGTGTTTTATATCTTGAAAGTTATTCTATATGTAATCATTAGGTGATAAATTTTCTTTATATTTTTTTTTGTGTGTGTCCCCATAGTTAAGCTTGAAAAAAAATTACTGCATATACAAATATGGAGATGAGTATACCAAAATAATTTTCAAATTTTTTTTAAAGACTATATGGTATAATAATTGTAAACATTGGTATAAAGATCAGTTTTCCAGTAGTATATACCATATAAGAAACCTTCAAGATGGCTAAGAGAAGACAAAAAACAAGAACCCATAAGAAAGTTTCTGAGGAAGAATTGGCTAAGATACCCAGATCAATGGTCATAAGACTTGGAACCAGTTTGGGAAATCATTCATTAAGTCAGCTAGTTAGAGACTTTAGAAATGCCATGCAACCTCATACTGCCATCAACTTAAGAGAACGTAAATCCAACAAGTTGAGGGATTTCATTGTCATGGCTGGACCACTTGGTGTATCTGATTTATTTATATTCAATCAATCTGAACAAACAGGTAATATATCATTAAGAATAGGTAAATTACCTAGAGGTCCAACTTTACAATTCAGAGTTAATTCATATTCATTAGTCAAAGATGTTAGAAAGATATTGAAACATCCAAAATCAATAGGTCGTGATTCAAAAGAATTCTTGACGCCTCCATTATTAGTGCTTAATGGATTTTCCAATAAATTAAATGAAGTTGATAATCATGAAAAATTAATTATTACCATGTTTCAAAATATGTTCCCACCCATCCAACCTCAACTGACAAGAGTTAGTTCGATCAAACGTGTGTTAATGATAAACAAAGATCCAAATACAGAAGAGATAGAAATAAGACACTATGCTATAAATACAAAATTAGTTGAAGAAAATAGAAATGTGAAAAAACTTGTTAATTCTCATCATAATTTAAAGAAAAACTTACCCAACTTATCTAAGAATGCCGATATATCAGATTTGTTATTGGATCCTTATTCAGTAGGAGGTATAACTTCCGATTCCGAAGTTGAAGATGACGCTATAGTTGAAATCAGAAATGAAATTGAAAATAATAAGCTTGAAGCTAAAAAGGAAGAAACTCCAGAATCATCATCTGTAACTGCAAATGCTCCTACTAGAAAGAGAGCCATCAAATTAACTGAATTAGGACCTCGTATAAGTATGTCGTTAATGAAGATTGAAGAAGGTTTAACCGGTTCTTCTAAGACTCTTTATCATGCTAATATTGTCAAATCAAAAGAACAACTTAAGAAGTTGGACAAAGCTCATGCTATAAAGGACAAATTAAAGAAGGAAAGAAGAGCTAAGCAATTAGCCAATGTTGAAGCCAAGAAGGCCAAGAAGGAAGAAAAGAAAGCCAGAAAGAAGGCAAGAGAAAATGGTGAAACTGTGGAAGGTGCTGATGATAAAGCCAGTGATGATGACGAATCAATGGATGACAGTGATGCTGAAAGTGACAGTGATGGTCCTGAAATCAATCCTGAGGATTTCGAAAATGACAGTGACTTGTACAGTGACATTGAAAAATAAGTTTAAATATAAATAAATAAATAATAACTTGTATATTAAAAATAGACATTCTATTTATGGCTCTTGTAATTTCTGAATCTCGTTGATTAATTCTTCAATCTTCTTCTGTAGATTTATAGTGTTAATGGAATCTACCAAGGCTTTGTTGAAATATTCCTGTGATTGACGTAATTGGTACGGTACTAACCCACCAAATTGATATATTGGATCTTTCAATTTCTTGACCACAGGTGATTCATCGTGATCCTCCTCTATAATTGTGCTCTTTTCATTAAAGGAATTGCCTTTTCTATTCTTCAAACCTCCCTCGGTACTGGATTTGGTCTTTAATGAACTGGACTTGCTATCTTGACTCTCTTGTTTTTCATTAACCATCACTTCTCCCTTCTCCTTCTCCTTCTCATTTTCCTTGATCTTATCATTCTTTCTTTGAATGTCCAACTTGTCAACAACGTTGAATTGTTGAGACTCTTCATTGAATGTTATTTCTTTGCAAGCATCATAACTCCGATGATCAAATGAATTAGTACCGAATCTCTTAGATAAATGGCCTATATTATAGTTTGCTCGGCTTAAATTCAAAAACCCATTTACATAATTCAATCTATATTGATCATTGACCAATTGTTCATATTGTTGTATTAGTTCTAATAGTTGAATGGTCTTTGCATCTATTCCGGAAAGCTCCACCGTTGACGAAGACGGTACGAGCACTTCTTGTATTTCTTCTTTGCTCGTTTCAGTGATTGAGATGTCCTCCAAAGAAGCCACTATCTTCTCTAGTTGGGAGTTAGTCGTACTCATTGGTCTCTATTATATATCCTTAGACTTCCTGATTCAATTAAACGTGTTTTTTCTTAAACCACACAATTTTTTTTCTAGTGCAAATTACTACTGTTGTTGATACTGAATATATATATATATATTACTATTAAAGTTTATATAGCTTTTTCAATCTAGTGAACTCTTCAGACGGTAAAATATTATTAAAACCAAAATCAGGTTTCGTAGAATCAGAGGTGATCAATTTCGATTCTTCCTTTGATCGCTGTTTGGTTTTCATTTGATTACCGTAGTTCCAGACACTGTAGATAAGTTCTTCTTCACCTATTTGTCTTTCTTTGGGGGCTCCATGATAAGCTATTTCGGCCAAGTCATGTAGGATATTAGCCGTCAATCCCCAAATATCATATATCTTCTCGTTCGTGTCTTCGTGTCTCCTAGAGCCTAACTTACCCCATGATGATAAATCCTTCTTCTTCCTTTTGTTACTCTTTAACTTGGCAGCTTTAGGAAGATACTTCCTCTTGATATCAGCGTCAGGATTATCTTCTTCAGTTTCGTGTTCTTCTTCTTCTTCTTCAGATGGAGACTCGATGTCAGAGGCTGATAAGTCACCGATATCTTGTAACCATGATGCTTCATTGTTATTAGCTTGTAAAAACGTGTATGATCTCAATTTCCAAGGAATTCCACCCCAATTCACCTGATAACTACTTCTTTCTAAACTTTCCAATGGTTCATTTTCAACCAAGGGGTATAGGAAATCCTTAAGAGGACAACTGAAAATACTTGAACTTTCACCGGGATTCAAATTTATGAATTTAAAACTAGGATCAATGGTTCCATTTGGGATTTTCATGAATCCAACACAAGGTCTAACTGCTGAGAAGGTTCTACTCAAATAGGAAGGAAGTATATTGACATGTTCAATATAAAATCCATAATTTTGCAATAAGAATTCATTATTTCGACTTATTCCAATCTCCTCGTCCATTTCTCTTCGTGACACTTCCCACTCTGATTCGATACCGTCATCAGCCTTACCTCCAGGAAGTGAAATATGACCTGGAAAACTTCTTAATTTTGATGATCGCTTCGTCAATAGGACTCTTAACTCTCCTAAATTTCCTAAGAATAGTAATATAAATACTGATGATCTTCGAGATACTGGCAAACGGTTCCAAATCGATAAGCCTTTCAGTTGATAGAATTTACTCTCATAATTTTTGATATTAGTGACATAGATCTCTTCTGATAATGGAGACATTCTATATTAACCTACTATGAATGTTATCGGCCAATGGTATTGGATAAATTAAGTGCTGATTAATGCTGACTGATTACTGATAGTTTTAGTGGACTTAGTTGAAAATGTGGAGCGCGCTTTAGGCCGGGATGAGCGTGAAAAAAGAATTTGAATCATGATTTGTTTCTGATGAAAGACACAGTCAAAAATCTTTTTAATATTGATACCGACATAGAATATGGTTACATATAAAGATGTTTCAGTCATTGGTCAAACATAATCGTGGTGGAAAGTTTGTAACTATTTAGCAGCTAATTGATTTCGGTTTTGGTTTTATCCGAAAACATGTCCTCTAATTAATTCCGAAATTGAAATTTTATATGGCAAACTATTTAATGTAAGTCCAATGGTTGTAGTTTGTAACCTATAATAAGTAACTAAACTATGCAAAAGAGTTAACTCTAAGTTAGATGATTTAATATGAAGCTTTGTTGCAAAATTACAATATAACCTTATTATTTAGGCGTTAGGCTGTGGTTGATCCTGCTCCCCCAATCATAAAGTCTTCGACCGCAGCAGCGGTTGAAATTATAATTTCCAATTGTAAGCGCCTAACAAAGTTTCTTTTCTAATTTTGTGTTTGCGTTGCAATGAACAGACATCAAGGTGAAACGAAACGGGAACGGCACACTATAAAAATTTGAATAGAGCGTTCCAGTAGTTCCGTGCAAGGGGGCCAACATTGGCCGATGGGGGATGTAACTTTAAAATGGTCTATTATTATTCTGTATTTTATTACTTTTACCCTACATCCTATATAGCTTTGATATATCAAGTATGAAATACAATTATATTATTAGCCTATCAGATGGTTGAAAGACTTCAACATATGGTATGAAATGAATTATCGATCAATAACCACTGCTAAAAATAGATTACTTACCCATCCGCAATTTCTTCGTATACTTTTTTGGCGACTGACCTTTTCTCCTTCATCCCGTATCTATAATTCCCCTCTGTTACTCGTCACATACCTCACGTAAATATATATACGCTTACTTCATATATGTCAACGAAATCCAAAGAATTGAAATGTACTATTCTGTTTCATCTAAACAAAACGAAATCTGCAAGGAATAAGCTTTTGTCATTCCTTTATTGATTGATTGATTATGAAACATTGGCTTAAGCCGGAGTAAAAATCATAACAAAAAAATTTCACATCTATATAAAAGGCTTAGATATTCTTCGATAGGATTTTACTTTATTCGGTTTATTTGGATTTGTATTATTCTTACGATTCTATTTCTTTGAAAATTGGTACTTGTCTCGGGCCTTGATATTCACATAATATAACAGTCGAAATGGTCCATTATCGAATTGAAAGTCTTTTCATACTATTCCTATGCTACGCATCATTGGTAGCCAGTTGGTCTCCAACTGATTCGTATGCCCCAGGGCCGATTGATTGTCCTCTGGATATACAATTGACTAGAGTGGCAGATAGTTTGTCCCAAGATGAACTCGACTGGCTTGAAGGTCGTAACAAAATCACTGATGCCAATTTGATTGATTTCTTGAAACAAGCCAACTTGTCCGACTTTGATCCCGAGGATTTCATCACTAACAAATCCAACAGATCAATTAGAATTGGTCTTGCCTTTTCTGGTGGTGGATACAGAGCTATGTTATCGGGGGCTGGTCAATTAGCTGCCTTGGACAACCGTACTTCAAATGCTTCAGTAGCGGGTTTAGGGGGGTTATTACAAGCATCAACTTATTTGGTAGGGTTATCTGGTGGAAATTGGTTAGTTGGTACTATTGCCATGAATAATTTCACAGATGTTCAAACAATTTTAAAAGAAAATGTTCTTTGGGATTTAACCCATTCAATTGCCAATTTCGGTGGTATAGATGTGGTTAAAACTTACGATTATTATGATGGTATTTACGATGATTTGGAAGCCAAAAAAGATGCTGGTTATCAAATATCATTCACAGATACTTGGGGTAGAGCCTTGAGTCATCAATTCTTTGCCAAGTTGAATGATACTGGTGCGTCTTTAACGTGGTCTACTTTACAAGATTCAGAAGTCTTCCTTAACTATTCTATGCCATTCCCTATTGTTGTGACCGATGGTAGAACGCCTGGATCATACATCATTAGTGGGAACTCGACAGTCTTTGAGGTTAACCCTTTTGAATTGGGTACTTGGGATCCATCATTATATCAATTCACCCAAGTGAAGTACTTAGGTACAAATACAACAGATGGAAAACCAACCAATGGTACTTGTATTGGAGGATATGATAATACTGGGTTTATCATGGGAACTTCTTCATCCTTATTCAATCAATTTATATTACAGATCAATACCACATCCTTGTCATCAATTGTTAAATCATTAGTCACTTCGATTTTGGAAATTGCTAGTGATGATGAAATTGATATTGCCATTTATGAGCCAAATCCCTTCTACGATACAACAATTGGCACCCAGTCTATCACTAATAATAGCACGTTGTTCTTGTGTGATGGTGGTGAAGATCTTGCTAATATCCCCTTACAACCATTGCTTGTGTCTGATAGAGCTGTGGATGTCATCTTTGCTTACGATAATTCTGCAGACACCAATCAATCCTGGCCGGATGGAGCATCGATAGTGGCTACTTATGAGAGGCAATTTTTACCTATTGGTAATGGTACTTTATTTCCTTATGTTCCTGATCAAGATACTTTAATTAATTTGAATTTGACTGCTAAGCCAACATTTTTCGGCTGTGATGTGAACAATTTAACCAGTTTATTAAATGCTAGTGTCACTACTGCCAGAGGTAATATTTATGATACCCCATTGATTGTGTATACTGCCAATAGACCATTTTCATTCTGGTCCAATCAATCAACTTTTAAATTAAGTTATGAAGATTGGGAAAAGTATGGGATGATCCAAAACGGGTTTGAAGTCGCCTCTAGGTTGAATAATTCCTTAGATACTCAATGGCCAGCATGTGTAGGTTGTGCTATTATTAGAAGAACTCAAGAAAGATTAGGTATTGAGCAATCAGATCAATGTAAAGAATGTTTCCTGGAATACTGTTGGAATGGTGATCTTGAGGCAAATATTCTGCCTCCAGTCAATTTCACCGACACTGGGGTCACAAATGGTACTGAAGATAGTGGCAATAGAACTATAAGTTGGGCAATTTCATTGTTTGATCCCGAAGCTAAGTGGTCAGTTGCAAAGATGATGGGTCTAGGTTTCTTGACATGTTTAGTTTTTGCAATGTCATTTTAATAAAAGGCGTAATTAGGGGCTTGTTTAGAAGTTACTTCATTAATTATTATTTATTATTTATTCATTATAGTTCCATTTATTAATCAACTATTAATTAACTGAATAAATCAAGCAATATCAGTTATATTGATCTAGATAACTCGCTTTTGATCGGTGATACTATAGTAGTATAAGCGGCGCTCGGATCATCTTGCGGCCCAATACTTCCGCGCTCCGTCCTGCATTGGAAAAATGAAAATTTGCGCTAGTATTTTCTCAAGCAAATGTCGCACCTCTCGAATCAAAATCAAGATTATTGACTGTCACCGTCGCTAGACAAAATCGCGCTGGGCTGAGTCACTAGGGAGAAAATTAAATTGTCAGTAGAGTCAGAAAAAAATACTCAGTAAGTTTCTGAAACGTTTTAAAGAACTAGTCTTTTATTTAGGCATGCTGGTTATTTGACGATGTAAAAGGGAAGAAAGTTAATAATGTGGATGAGACAATAGAAATTCTACTGGATATGGAGATGAAATGGAAGAAATGTTAGATCTTCATACTCTAACAATGTTTAGCTGGGTGGTTCATATGAAACACAGTGGCTTCCAAAAGGTCGTAATCATGTGGTATATAATGAAGACCATCCACTGTTGATTGTTGATAATTTAGGTTATACTTAGTCGAAGTTATAAAGAATTTCTTTGAGGAATGGATTGAACAAGATATCCAACTTCGTCTTTTTCTAATCTAGCTAGACAATTGCGTTTTAATTCTAGAACATCCAGCTGATCAAAATGGAAAACACAGGCGAAACAACTTCTAAGCTTCACCAAGAGGTAAAGATCCGCTTTACCGAGAATCACAAAGATTCTCCGAACTTTTTAGAAGAAAGTCATTCTGTTCGATTAGACGAACTGAAAGAAGATTTATCATTTGGGGTTTTGAAAATCGCTAAAGCAACAAACACTCCATAGGGTTTATAGGAGATAAATGTACATTTACGTTCAAGTTGGTTCATTAAAAAGAAACTCTGCAAAGAAGACTGGACGTATCAAAGAAATCCGATGACTGTCGTAACCGAGTCTTCCTTGAATTGACTGTCTTTAACACAGAGAAGTTTTGGGGGTCTTAAAGGTAATACGACACGGATAGGAAACTTCTACTAGCGAATTTTCCCTGTATTTGTAAGGTTAAGTTAAGCTTAACAAAAGCTATAGTTTCAATTCAAGATAAAAAGAAAGTATTCGAGTAAGGGCGACTCTAACCTGGGACTATAACCAGTTTCAAAATGATTCTTCATGACTTACTAGACAATTAATCAAAATTCCTTTCATAAATGGAACTTATGGTGGGAAAACATATTGAAATAGTAATTATAGGATATTCTCTTTACCTCCGTTTTTACAGCTGAACGTAATCCCATTAACGGATTTCAGTAATGAATCGATTGTGGAGAGACAAGTTCCTCTACGGGAGAGTTCGAAGAATTTCAGTAGGTGCAAATTCAGTATGTTGAATCGAGAGCTTTGAAACTTACGGTTAGGAGTCACTTACGGTTAGGAGTCAAGTCTGTTTACTTCAATCGTTGCACTATGCACCATGATAAGAAGACTATTTTTATTGCTTTTGTTGATAACAAACGAATGAGTTGAAAACGAAAATAAGAAGATAGCCACCACTTTGAGGTTTAAGTGAGTAGTCTCATAATAGAGGTGTCTATATCTTGGTTCTTGGAACGTGTAAAAAGTCTTCACTAGTTAAAGCCAAATTGATTAGGAAAGTCAGGGTACAGAGATTATTCGCCTGCTATAGTGAGAATTGTGACAATTGTATTCAATCATTTAGCTTTGAAAAGCAGAAGGTATATCAAATTCGACAGTCCCCTTATGTCTATGAACAAATTTACAAAAAAAGATAGAAAAGGAAGTATGTAGTCCCAATTAGGAATCTATCTTTTTGGTAAATAAACGTATGTTATCCATGGTATTGGTCTTTCCATTTACAATTGTACGCATCATATATTTTGCAAAATTGGTCGAAAAAATATATCTTGCTGCAAGATTTAAACTCTGTGCTTAAAAAATATTTATTATATGCAGCTGTATGCATCATGCAAGATGTTAAAAAATAATTATTATGAACTGAGATCTGCAGATTCACGTTTTAACCTTCACTAAATTGTATCTAAATCTAACATCTACATCAACATCTATCTCCATCTACGTCTACGTCTACATCCAGATGGCCATCTCCATTCTCAAGTTTCCATTTCCATTCTCCATCTTCATGTTCATCATTTAAACATTTTTGGCTACCATTGTCATTCTGATAAACAGAACAATCCATCCATTGCATAAGGGTCGCAATCTAACTACTTCATAATTGATACTTAAGGTGGAAGAAATCCCCGGTTCTTTTCGTTCCGTTCCGTATTTTTTCTCTCTGCTTTGAAAGGTAAATTGAGTTTGCCTTTGAATTGACATCAATCTTTCCCACCTTCGGGCGAATACTGTTTATTTTGCCCAGAAATACTTGATTGCCAAATTGAGCTTCTTCCCAGCTCAAAGGAGTCAATACAAATAAGCTGTTTACATTACTATTTAAAGACTTGTCGCGTTTTAAAGTTACTTTTTCCGACAATAAAGTTCTTATTCCTAGTTACAAAATTAGTGCATTAAAAAATTTCTCTTTGTATTTTCTTAATAATATCTCATTTTTACGGCTCATTTTTGACAAGCTACTATTTTGTTTGTGCTGCATATGCACATACGAAAATGGCCAGAATAGATCACTAGGTATACAGTAATCTAGTTTTCATCTGCACCAGAAAACTATCTGATACTACCTATGAATCTATATTTACAATCACGTTCAACCGCCTTCGGCCGCCGCAGCACTATTGCTCATACAAGTTGAATCCAGTCTATGCATACACGGCAATATAAAAAATCCACTACTTGCTATACGAATTCCAGATAATCTATATCATATATCCCGCAACTCTAACTATGCTGGATTTGTAAGGCTGGTTTTGTAAGAAATAAAAAAAGAGCTGTACCGCAGTTAGTACGTGTTCAGCAAAGTATCACGTTTTCCGATTTTGGCCTGTTGGAACTTAAATTGATACAGTTCACCCATCTTTTAATCTCAAATTTCATTAATTTCCTCTAGGCTTTTCAAAAATCAAGAATCTCATAGGAGTATTAATTAGCTTTTCTGGATGTTGATCTTCATATACGTTATAATTAATTAACATACCGTATTGGTGGTGCAGTTTTATTCGAGAAATTGAAGCTTTAGAATAAAAAGAAAGGTGAAATAATGTAAGTCATATAGATTTGTTCTATTAATTTACCCTGCAAATTATCTTACAAGTTATCAAATATTGGTTACTGAGCCTTTGTTCGAAAAAGAACAAATTCTTGAAAACTTTTGACCTGCAGCTCTAACAAATTTCGTGTTCAATACATTAGCTTCTCTTCTAATAATAATATTTAATAATAATATTGCATGCATTTCTAGTAAAGCTGGGTCTTTGCTGCATTTGAAATCTGTATTAAGCGTTTTGTAGAACTATTGAAGATATAAGGTTGATAATATTTGACCATCGCGCACTATTTGTACATGTTGAACACAACACATGTTAAAAGTCTTTATTCTTTTTTTAATATAGATTTATATATTTAAAAATCTTACTTACATCAACTACAATTTTGAGTATATGTAAGAATAAATAATCTACAAAAAAAGAAACAAAAGTATTCTTTTTGAATTACGAAGGTTATGTTCTGAATTACTGGACTTGACTGAACAAATTTCTATATTTTATAATTGCGTATCTCTGGCCAGAAACAAAAAGTGGCTACTTGCATAACATACATGTGACCAATATGCGAAGGAAATGCAATGTATAGTATGTACTGACTGCATTGAGTGCGTGCATATATACATTAACTAAGCCAGCAGAAGCCGAGAAAGTTAAAAACAAGTACCATTTTGTAAATGAAGTAAACAAAATTTGTGGTTGAGTAGCCCTGAGGAATTTAGGAAAGGATCTTACACAAACCTAAAATTGTTGCAACTAATATCTTCAAAGTGGCCATAGCAAAATAATCATACTATGACCTTGATCTTCTTTATATATATTCTTAAAACCACAAATAAAAATTTTAAGGGTATTAACACCTTTCAACACTCATGCTGTAACTATGATAGCTCCTATTATCCAGCTCATATACTTATGGATTCTACTTCCTTCAGTAGTATCAGCGTATAGTACTGTTACCTATTCAGGATATTGGACTGGATCAACTATCAGTTATACTACAACCACTGATATACTTGATGGTGGAGTCACAGATGGGGTTACTGTCGATGAGTTTTTTCCTTATGCAACAGTTAATGTGACTGTCACCTGGACAGATGATACTATAAGTTACGAAACAGATTATGGTGTGGATGGTACTGCTACTCTCGTTGAGTATGTTCCATATTCTATGGTCACTGTTACAGATACTTGGACGGGTACTACTACAAGTTATACTACAACATATGCTGCCGATGATGGTACTGCTACAGTACTCGAATATGTTCCACTTACAATAGTGTCTGTTACTGATACTTGGACTGGGGATAGCACGTATCTCACTACAACTACTGCTGTAGTTGGAGGTACTGCTACTGTTATTGAATATGTTCCAATCTCAACTGTCACAGTCACTGATACTTGGACTGGTACTACTACTGCTTTTGAAACCACCACTGCAGCAATTGGAGGTACCGCTACCGTTATTGAATATGTTCCTTATTCTTTAGTCTACACAACTGCTACTTGGACTGGTGATACTACAAGTTATACTACAAATTATGCTGCTGAAGATGGTACTGCTACTATTATTGAATATGTTCCTATCTCAACTGTCACCGTCACTGATACTTGGACTGGTGATAGCACATATTTCCTGACCACCACTGCTCCGCTTGGAGGTACTGCTACTGTCGTTGAATTTGTTCCTTATTCGTTGGTATACACAACTGCTACTTGGACTGGTGATACTACAAGTTATACTACAAATTATGCTGCTGAAGATGGTACTGCTACTATTATTGAATATGTTCCTATCTCAACTGTCACCGTCACTGATACTTGGACTGGTGATAGCACATATTTCCTGACCACCACTGCTCCGCTTGGAGGTACTGCTACTGTCGTTGAATTTGTTCCTTATTCGTTGGTATACACAACTGCTACTTGGACTGGTGATACTACAAGTTATACTACAAATTATGCTGCTGAAGATGGTACTGCTACTATTATTGAATATGTTCCTATCTCAACTGTCACCGTCACTGATACTTGGACTGGTGATAGCACATATTTCCTGACCACCACTGCTCCGCTTGGAGGTACTGCTACTGTCGTTGAATTTGTACCATTTTCAACACTTGATGTGACAGTTACTTGGACTGATGACACTACAAGTTACGAAACAGATTACGGTGTAGATGGTACTGCTACTGTCATTGAGTATGTTCCATATTCTATGGTCACTGTTACTGGTACTTGGACGGGTACTACTACAAGTTATACTACAACATATGTTCCTGATGAAGGTACTGCTACTGTTATTGAATATGTTCCAATCACAATGGTCACTGTTACTGACACATGGACTGGTGATAGTACATATTTCACCACGACTACTGCACCAGTTGGGGGTACTGCTACTGTTATTGAATATGTTCCAATCTCAACCGTATCCATTACTGATACATGGACTGGTGATAGTACATATTTCACCACAACTACTGCACCAATTGGTGGCACTGCTACTGTTATTGAATATGTTCCAATATCTACTATCACCGAGATAGGTACGTGGTCAGGTGATACGACCAGTTTTTTCACCAGTACCGCAGAAGTTGGTGGTACTGCTGTCGTTTACGAATATGTCCCAAGGTCTACCATCACTGAAACAGCAACATGGACAGGTACTACAACCAGTTATAGTACAACCACAGAGGATGCTGAAGGTACCGCTATAGTTTATGAATTTTTGCCAATTTCTATAGTCACCGAGACATATACGTATGGTGGTTCCGTCACAAGTTTTTCTACCTCCATCGATGCAGCAGGTGGAACAGAAGTCGTCTTTGAATATGTTCCTATTACAGAAATCACTGAAACAGGAACTTGGACAGGAACGGTAACCAGTACTACTTCCACCACTGTTGGAGGTACTGCTTATGTACTCGAATATGTTCCTCAATCACAAACTACTGCAACATACACTTGGACTGGGGCAACTACAAGTTATGCCACCACTACTGTCGAAGGTACTGATGTTTTTGTTCAATTCGTTCCACAATCGTATGCCACTGAGACGGGTACATGGACAGGATTGACTACTAGTATCAGTTCTACCACTCTTGATGGTACTGCTTACGTACTTGAATTTGTTCCTCAATCACAAGCTAGTGAAACATACACTTGGGCCGGTTCAGATACAAGTTACGCCACCACTACTGTTGAAGGGACTGCTTATGTTCTTCAATATTTACCACAATCGTATGCTACTGAAACAGGTACTTGGACAGGTTCAACCACTAGTTATGCTTCCACTACACTTGATGGTACTGCTTACTTACTCGAATATGTTCCTCAATCAGTGGCTACTGAAACATACACTTGGGCTGGTTCAGATACAAGTTATGCCACCTCCACTGTTGAAGGGACTGCTTATGTTCTTGAATATATTCCACAATCGTATGCTACTGAAACAGGTACTTGGACAGGTTCAACCACTAGTTATGCTTCCACTACACTTGATGGTACTGCTTACTTACTCGAATATGTTCCTCAATCAGTGGCTACTGAAACATACACTTGGGCTGGTTCAGATACAAGTTATGCCACCTCCACTGTTGAAGGGACTGCTTATGTTCTTGAATACATCCCTCAATCTTATGCCACTGAAACAGGTACTTGGACAGGGACAACCACTAGTTACAGTTCCACCACTCTTGATGGTACTGCTTACGTCGTTGAATTTGTTCCTCAATCAGAAGTTACTGAAATATACACTTGGGCTGGTTCAGATACAAGCTACGCCACCACTACTGTTGAAGGGACTGCTTATGTTCTTGAATACATTCCACAATCATATGCCACTGAAACAGCTACATGGACAGGGACAACCACTAGTCTCAGTTCCACCACTCTTGATGGTACTGCTTATGTCGTTGAATACATTCCTCAATCAGAGGCTACTGAAACCGCTACTTGGAGCGGATTAACTACAAGTTTTGCCACCACTACTGTCGAAGGTACTGCTTATGTTGTTGAATACATTCCACAATCATATTCCACTGAAACAGATACATGGACAGGAACAACCACTAGTTTCAGTTCCACGACTGTTGGAGGTACTGCTTACTTGCTTGAATATGTTCCTCAATCACAAGCAACTGAAGTTGGTACGTGGAGTGGAGCAACTACAAGTTTCACCACGACTACTGTTGGAGGCACTGCTATTGTTCTTGAATATATCCCACAATCATACGCTACTGAAACACGTTCATGGTCTGGAAGTACTACTAGTTATAGTTCTACCACTCTTGGTGGTACTGCTTATGTCGTTGAATATGTTCCTCAAACAGAAGTAACGGCAGTTGTTACTTGGACTGGATCAACTACAAGTTACACTACAAGTACACAAGATGTTGGGGGTACTGCTGTTGTTATTGAATATGTTCCTTATTCTGTTATTACAGAAACTATTACTTGGGAAGAACCTGTTACTAGTTATATGACAAGTATTTTACCAGTTGGGGGAACCGCTGTCATTATCGAGTTTGTTCCTTCTACTGGGGCAGAAAGTGTTGCAACAGACGACTCTTCTACTACTGACGATAGTGTACCTCCAGACTCTACTACTGCTGATGGTGACAATGTTAGTACCGAAACGTTTACTTCAGATTATACAGCAACTTTAGTAATCGTAACAACTAGTGAATATGATAGTGCAGGGTCTTCCTTTTATACTACCATTACTGAAACTGAATCATACTTAACAAGTGGCGTCTTCATTGAGACGACTAGCATAATACCTGATGTTCAAGTCAAGAAGAGAGACAGTGGCAAATACCTTGCCACAACTTCTTTGTCTTACCCAACAGAAGAAATTACTGCTTACAAGGCAGGTGCAAATTCATTGTTTATACCATCAACATTCATAGTTGAAATTTCTTTGGTTCTTTCTACTTTATTCTTAGTAGCATTCTTCTGATTTTAGTCACTTTTCAGTCATTTCTTTGAATTAATTTCCAATTCTTTTCTTTTTTCGGTTCAATTTCATTCCGTCATCTTTAATACCCTGAAATTTGGCACATAAACTTAAATTTATAGTTTGAAATATTTTTTAATATATACCATTATAATTATTGTTAATTACCACTTGCGAACCAGCAATAGGAAATCTTGAAAAGAATACTTCGACCTACAAATGTCCAACGTCATCATTATTGATTTGATGCTTGCGAGCCGAATCATCTTGCTAGCTAAATGCTTAAAGTTTCGCAACCTATACTCATGCAGAAGTTATTAAGGTTGAAGAAGTTGGTTTATTTAAGAGCAGTAAAGATTGGTGTCGTAGGACTATACATAATGTATGAAACCCGATAAAAGGAGATAGTTAGTTTTATATTAAGCATAGTCTAGTTATGTAAATAATGATGACTTGACTAACTAAGTGCTTCAGATTTATTAGTTACTTCTGGAACACAAATTGCATATTAGAATGAATGAAAATTAGATGAAAGCACAGAAAAATTATAATATATTACCTTTTTATTCAAAATGAATTATTAGAACAAAAGCAATGGACCGAAAATTGTGAAAAATTAGAAAAAGTTGAAGAATGTAAATAAGAATCCTAATATAAAGGTTGAAGGTATATTCAACATTTCAGCACTTCCTTCATAAGCCACCTCGACACTTGCTGTTGAATAAGAAGATGTTGAAACTGAAGGAATACTCTCACCTGTAGTTTGTGTATCAATTGGAGCGGCAGGCGATACTGATTGAAGAGTGTTGCTACCTGCTGGTTGATTGCCATTAACAGGCTGGGTAACTTGATTGTTCACCGTTGGAGTATTGGTGACTGGGGAATTTTCAACTGTAGTACCTGTAGCCACTTTAGTGGCCTCGGTACCTGGAGCAACAGTAACTGTAGTCTCGTTGTTGACCTCTGTACCTGGTGCTGCGGTGTTTACTGCAAGTGTACTAAAAGTAGGTGTAACTGTTCCGGTATTTTTAGCTGTCAATGGGCAGTAGGTAGTTTCTAAAGTAGTTACAAAAACTTCAGTCTTGGTAGTCGCTTCACCATTTCCTCCAACTGAGGTGATAGTTGTAGTTACAGTAGTTGAATAAGTGCTAGTGACAACACTACTAGTCGTTGTAGCAGAAGTTGGGATAGTTGCAGGAGTCAGTTGGGTCACACCAGTAGTAGGGACGCTTTCTGTCACACTTTCTGAAGAAGCTGTTAAAGTAGTCAATTCAGTAATAATTGTTGTTTCAGTTTCAGTGCTAGTAGCATTATAATAATAGACAGACGATAAATAATTACTGGATAACACAACGACTGTAGTAATAGTAGTTTCTGAAGTAAGTGTCTCTGTACTAACAATCTCATTTGAATTAGTAGTACTAGATGCGGACAGTGATGAGCTACTTGTTGCCCCTTGTACAGCTGTATTGACATAAGTTGGAACAATATAGTTATCTCCAGCATTTGGAGTATCAGCAACAATATCTAAGAACACTCTATAACCAGCCGGAACATCGGAATAATCAATAACAATTCCAGAAGTGGAACATGATACAAGAGTGATCGTATCAAGAACTTCATATGACTTGGGGAAGAACCAATCGTTTAAGTCATTTGATATATAAGCTTCATACGTGGAGCAATCCAATGTACCTTCGTCAGCTCCTACTTGAATACCTAAAGTACCATTGATACAACCGTTATCACACGATGAACCTAAAGCATATAATGCTGTTTGGTCTATCCATGGCATTGGTCTAACTGCGTAAACAATATCATCGGCATCTTCTGATGATTCCGTACCAGCGACAAAATCCACTGCTATTGAGATGTCATAAGCACCATCTGTAAATTGAATTGTTTGTTCACCACTAACAAATGCATTTGCAGCAGCTATATCTGAATCTGATGTAGATCCACCAACATTGAAAACAAGAGGAATTGATATTGTCCCTGAAACATTTGGGTTTGAAGTTATAGCATCCAAAACAGTACATTGAATCGATGATGTTGAACCAGTGTTTCCAGCATCAGATACATCACATGAAGCATAATCAACTCCATCAATAGATAAAATTATTGTTCCACCTGAAACATCTCTCTTACTATTTGTTCCGTCTGAAGTATTATTGGTGGTGATGGAAAATGCATTAGGAAACCCTAAGCCGAATTGATCACCAGGTTGAGTTCCATTAGGGAAAGAGAGACCAAAGTTTGCATCCCAAGAAGGAGCCATTGGTAATGGTGTGGCAAAGGGTCCTTGTTGAGTCCAACCAAGATTTCCAACTGGAGTGAGCACAGAAGAAAGCGCCGTTGAACTTGTAGCAATTGAACTGGTAATACTTGAACTAGTAATACTTGTAGCAATAGAAGCAGAAGTAGTTGAAGATAATAAACTGCTTTCGATCGAGCCAGATGAAGTAGACTCAGACAGTGGAGACGACAATGAAACAGTACTTGACAGTGACGAACCAATCGTTGATTCACTCGAAGTGATCGAAGCTAGGGTTGATGATTCAGTTTCACTGGATGCAGAGGATACACTGCTACTGCTGCTTGCTGTTATAATATCTGAACTTGGAATAAATTCAAGTACAGTGACAGTACCTCCAAAAAATCCAACAGTAGTGCTAAAACTGGTTGTAGTACCAGTCCATGCCTCCGTGACAGTTAAAGTTGAGCTTGGAACAAACTCGATAACAGTGGCAGTACCTCCAATAATATCGGTAGTCGTACTAAAACTAGTGGTAGTACCCGTCCATGTTTCTGACAAAGTAACGGTAGATACTGGCACATATTCTATAACGGTAGCAGTTCCTCCAAAAATATCAGTAGTAGTAGTAAAACTTGTACCAACACCAGTCCAAGTTTCTGTTAACGTGACAACTGCAGCTGGAATGTATTCGACAATAGCAGTCGTTCCTGCAATAATGTCAGTTGTTGTACTGTAACTAGTTATCGAACCTGTCCATGTCACTGTTTCGGTAGAGAATGCTGCACCAGGAATGTATTCAATAACAGTAGCGGTACCTCCAAAAACTTCAGTTGTTGTAGTGTAACTAGTAGTTGTACCTGTCCATTCCTCTGTAACTGTAACTTCTGAAAGTGGTACATATTCAATCACAGTAATACCACCGTCAAGAGCATCGATTGCTGTGGTGTAACTAGTAGTCGTTCCTGTCCAAGTCAAAGTCTCGGTAACATCTGAACCGGGAATGAATTCGACAACAGTAACACCTCCATCAAAAATGTCAGTAGTAGTACTAAAGCTAGTAATTGTACCGGTCCACCCCTCTGTAATATATACAGTTTGAACTGGAACCAACTCAATAACAGTAACAGTACCTCCAATAATGTCGGTCGTAGTACTATAACTAGTGACGGTACCTGTCCATACTTCTGTTTCTGTGACAACTGCAGCTGGGACGTATTCGACTATAGCAGTGACATCTCCAATGACATCAGTTGTTACACTGTAACTAGTATCCGAACCTGTCCAAGTCACTGTTTCGGTGGTAAAACCTGAACCTGGAACGAATTCAATTACAGTTGCAGTACCTCCAAAAATATTTATAGTTGTGGAATAACTAGTAGTTTCACCTGTCCATACCTCTGTAACCGTAGTTTCTGAAAGTGGAATGTATTCAACAATAGCAGTAGTACCTTCAAGAATATTTGTTGTTACACTGAAACTAGTTTCCGATCCTGTCCAAGTCACTGTTTCGGTGTCTAATCCTGCACCTGGAATAAATTCAATAACTGTAGCGACACCTTCAAAAATATTAACTTCAGTACTAAAACTAGTGGTAGTACCAGTCCATACTTCTGTAGCAGAGACAATTGAAACTGGTACCAATTCAACAACGGTGGCAGTACCTCCTAAGAGTACAGCTTCTAAACTGTAACTGGTCGCAGTACCTGTCCATGCTTCTGTAATGGTTGTAGTTGTTGGTGGAATATACTCTATCACGGTAGCAGTACCTGCAATAATGTCGGTTTCAGTAGTAAAGCTAGTAGTAATACCAGTCCATGTTTCTGTTGTGGTAACAGTAGTAATAGGTACAAATTCCACCACAGTCTCAACTCCTCCAAAAATATCGGTGGCGGTACTCAAACTAGTGACACTACCTGTCCATGCTTGAGTAAGCGTGACAACAGAAAATGGAACATATTCAATAACAGTAGCAGTACCTCCGATGATACCTGTAGTTGTGGTATAACTAGTTTCAGTGCCTGTCCATCCTTCGGTCACAGTGACTTTTGAAACTGGAATAAATTCAATGACCTCTGTAGTTCCATCTATAAGATTTGTAGTAGTGGTATAACTGGTGACTGAACCATCCCACGTTTGAATCACTGTTTCAAGAGCAGAGACTAGAAGAGGGAGTAGAATCCATGAAGTTATGAACTTTCCTGGCCTCATGATACTGTAATTAATCTTGGTTGTTTAAGAAATTAAATTTTTATATTAGGTTACACCCAAATTGTATATATATATAGGAAAATCAGGGTAGAGGTAGAGGGAAACTCCTGAGTCTATAGCGAGAATTGCAAACAACCGTATTGTGTCGCCTACCTTTGAGAGGCAGCTGGCATATCGAGTTCTTTTGCCAAATGGTTATGTTTGTGGGCCCGAACAATAATAAAAAAAGCATATAAGCGGAAGCATTTAGTCCCAAATAGGATATCACCCTCTTTTGTAAATAAATACATGTAATATATTGGAGTAGATCCTGGCATTTACCATAACTTTACGTATCAACATATATATTTTGCAAGTACGAATGCTAACAATGGTCAAAAAAAACATGTTGCTGCAAGATTTAAACTCTCTGATTAAAAGAGAATTAAAAAATAAATTAATTAAAAAATAATAATCTGCATGTATCATGCACACTGTTGAATTGTTAAAAAATAATTATTATGAACTGAGATCTGCAGACTCGCCTTTTTAACTTTTCACTAAATTGGATCTAAATCCAAACATCTACATCTATCTCCATCTACACCAACTTCGCCATCTTCATTTCCATCAATACCACCACCTCGATCTCCATCTAAACGTTCATCATTTATAATACATTTATAACTACTTTTGTCCATCTGGTAAACAGAACAATCCATCCATTGCATAAGAAACATATTCTATCTACATCAGACTTGATACATAGGGTGAATGAGATATCCTTGGTGCTTTATTCTCTTTCCTTTTTCTTCCTCCCTGCTTTTACGAACTAAATTGAAATTGCTTTTTTTTGTAATTTAATTTAATATATCAATCCGTTCTTACTGCGGGCGACTTCTAGTTCTTCTTTTTATTAGGCTGAGAATTTACTTAGATTACTAAAATAAGACAGAGGCTTCCCATAAAGTTAAAAGGTCAATTACATACAAACTAACAAGTCATTTTCGTGTTGAAAGTGACTGTTTCCGTTTATTAAAATACTATAGTTCTTTGTTTGGAAATAATGCATGTAATTGTTAGTCTTTTGTTTTCTTTTTTTAAATAATATCTCATTTTTACGGCTCATTAGGAAAGAGCGCTATACTTTTTATTATATGTTTTGTACTGCATATGCAGATACTAAAATAGATGCCATCATCATCAAAATTTGATTACTTCATGCGTTAACATTTATATCTACACTATCTTATGATGATGATTACTACTGTGAATCTATATTTGCAAGCAAGCGTGTTTGACATCCTTCCTGGTTTGAGCAAGATAAATCCAGTGTTTGCATACAAAAATACAGCCTTGAATGGTGACTCAAAACTTGTTATACTTATTTGAAAAACTATTAAAAAGCTGCACCAAAATTATATCAGGTTAATTTAATTTAATTTAATATGTTGGTCTAATCAGCTCCTTTTTCATCTAACTAAAGATCACATGTATATTGATGCTTAACCACGATTATCGTTGAAATAGTGGGCTGTTTCAATTTACTTTGATAATCTTTCCAAAACTTTTCGACAATTTTTCTCCAAAAAGAAACTAATTGAGTCGTTTAGTTCACTAATTAAGATCTATTAACATTCCAAAAGTTTCCAATTACGATTAACTAACCACAAGTATTGTTCCATTTTTTTTTATTGTCTTTTAATAATATATCACATTTTTACGGGATTTGAATTCACATCAAAAAAATATTTATTTTTTCTTTTCTTTCTTTTTGTTCTCTTTGTGTTCTTTTTATTTTTTAATAGCATATGCCATGAAAAAAAATACTTGGCCATGGGAAAAATACCAATTATAGATTTATTTAATCAATGGCAAAAAGAAATAAATATCTGTTAGCTCGGAAGCTGGTTAAACTTTACATTAATTCATCTAATCCACCGAAGCCACTTTCTTCTCCAAAATCCTGAGAATAAATCTTTGTGGTGCTCGTTCATTCAGAGTAAGAAGCTTTACCTCTTTTGTTAAGGTATGGGAATTGAATCGCCTATGTTATCCATATTGAAGTGCGTCTCCTATCTTTGGAACAAGAACCAATACCGAATTGCCTTACTGGCTTAGACTGGGTATTCAATACATTGCTCCAAGAAACCACCCCTATCTTCGCTTTAGTATAACCTGTATCTTCAAAAACTGACTAATCCATCAACGTTTTCCTAAAAAACTTGGTTTGCTTAGATAGCCCAAGCTTGATAGTGTCTAAACAGCCAGCATTCTTTCCTTGTCATGTCATCTAAATCTCATATCCAGCATAATTTCTATTGTCTCGTCTTCGTCGTTGTTCTTCTCTACAGATAATAAGACTCGTACTTTAAATAACAATTTAGTGAGCGTTTTTTCACGCAACTTTAATTTTCTTTCCTACCAATTTTTCTCACTAGGGAGGAAAACAATTGATTTTCGCCCAGCGCGATTTATCTAGCGACAGTAGCGAGTCTGTATTACAAACTATCTTAATTTTTAGTCATGTTTATAGAATTTCCAATGTATTTAACTCACTAATTCAAACTAGTAGTGATGCAAATTTTGACCTACTTGATGGAAAAATATATTTCACAATTTGACCTATGTACTTCAATTCATATTAGGAAACGAACTTTGTTCAGTAATTGAGCTTTACAGAATCATCGCGACATCCTGATTTTTCTGATTTCAAGAGGTGCGACATTTCCCGAGAGCGTTCTCGATTGGGTAAGGATAATTTTGCCCAATTAGTGTGGCTGTCAAATTGGAGGATACTTCTTCGGAAGATAAGAAATTGAAAGGGAATAATGGCACTAGTAATGGAAACTTTTCCTGACTAGTCAATCATATAACCAAAGTATATATAAAAAAAATTCCTTGACCAATCTAAAAAATTTCACCTCTTTTCTTAAAGTAAAAAACAGCTCAAAAAATGACCCTTGAAAGAAGTGAAGGAACTGCAAAATTAAAAGTCGATGAAGACTTGTTGATTCCAGTGCATGATCCCGCTAAAAAATTAGACCCAACAGGAATTACTGAAATCAGATCGTCACCTTATCATGATAAATCTCATTGGCTTGATTTGACTGGTTTGTCTAAAAACTATCAAATCATAGCACTTGCATTACAATCATTACAACCTGTCTTATCCGACTATGCATTCAAACCATATTATGATTCATTCAATATAGACAAGTTACTTGAATTGATTAAACAATATTCACAAGACTTGAATTATGAATTCCCCCAGACTGAAATATATATTATAGCATTTAGATCGATTTTACTTGAACACGTCCAAAAATCAGTTGAAAAAAGAAAATTTTTAGGACAAGTTGATCATGATTCCCATTTAGAAGCTAATGTATCAGGAGGATTATTGAAATATTGGTTTGGGACTCCTGATGATGTTCATGGACAAAACTTGGCTACTTGTTGGTGGCAAAGTAAAAGCCATGCCAAACGAGGCGGTGGAGGTAAGAGTCATAGACAAGGTATGGCTGCTGTTAAAGGATGGTATGAAAATTGGGAAGTTGAAGAATATCGCTTTGTGATTGACAACGCCGTAAATTCTCATACATTTGATAAAGTAGCATAGTGGGTTAAAACTCAAGAGATAACAAAACCAAGGATACGGAAATTAAATTAAATAAGAAAAAAATCATCCATGTAGAGTTAATTGTACCTCTATTGCGTGCTATTTTGCAATTAGAAATTTCACACCTCTTCTTCGAAGAGATATGGTTTTGATATTCTTCCGGTTTGTTTTTTTGATTCATATCAGGGAAAGCCACAATTTAAACAAGGGAATTTTTTTTAAAAAGAACAATGCGAGAGAATAATATTTTTTAGAGTCCACGCACAGAATCATATCCCTTACATTTCCATAAAAGAAGGCAATTCCGAATTGATTGCTCAATTCAGATTTCTTGTTCCATTGTATCCCAATTAAAGTTCTATCTCATCATAAGCATAGACACTCCATATCTTTTCCAAGTTGCTATATTAGTCACCATATAAATATATCCTTAATTCCTCTTTAGAAATGGAATAGAATTGAAACTGAGAAGAGTAATCTCGACTTGATTTATTTCTACGAGACTGAATACTATTCTTTAAGATTGCTACGAATATGTCTACATCTTTGGACGAAGGAACTTTACCAAGTAAAGAGTTGGATACTACCACTAATGTCAAGCAAGACACTAAGGTAGATGATACTACTACTGAAGTGAAAAGTCTTTTTGAAGATGCTTTATACGAAGAAACAGATGCAAATAGAACTTATTTAGCAAAATCAAGGTTGATAGCCAATGCTATAGACGAAATTGGGTTCGGAAGATATCAGACCGGATTATTCTTTGTTGCCGGATTCGGTTGGTTATCAGATAATGCTTGGCCTGTTGCTACTGGATTGATTTTAGCAAGATTGAATGAAGTTGATGGAGTTCATCCTCCTGTTGGTAAAGCTCCGTACCTTACTCTTGCACAAAATTTTGGCTTGCTAGCAGGTGCTTTATTCTGGAGTCTAAGTAGTGATATCATTGGCCGACTGTGGGCTTTCAACCTAACTTTCGTCATTACAGGAGTATGGGCTATCGCTGCCGGGGCCCTGCCTAACTTCGCTTCGCTAGGAATCTTTAATGCATTTTGGAGCTTTGGAGTTGGCGGTAACCTACCTGTGGATTCTGCTATCTTCTTGGAAGCATTGCCTTCTAAAGATCAATGGCTCTTGACTGTCATGTCAATTTGGTGGGCTATCGGACAAATAATTGCAAATTTAGTGTCTTGGGGACTCATTGCAAATTACTCGTGTGATGATGCGGAAGCAACTTGTTATAAGATTAACAATAAAGGTTGGAGATACTTCTTGTATACTATGGGTGGTTTCACTTTATTGATGTTTGCAGCTAGATTTGCTTTTAGAGTCTTAGAATCTCCAAGATTTTATTTGGCAAGAGGTAACGATGCTAAAGCAGTTGAAACAATTCATAAAATTGCTAAGATCAATGGTAAAGAATCATCTCTTTCGCTTGAAGATTTGCAAGCTATCGATGACTTGAATTTGGATGGACACGTAGATAATGATGGTAAACCTCATAATCGATTATTGGAAGAGAAATTAGCCAAGTATAGATTCTCCCATATCAGGGAATGTTTCGCTTCTAGAAAAATGGCGATTTCCACTTCATTAGTTGTGTTCACTTGGGGTTTGATTGGACTTGCCTTCCCGTTATATAACGCCTTCTTACCATACTACCTTGAAACCAGAGGCTCGGCTAATGCTCCATTAAGTGTACATGATACTTATAGAAATTCATTGATTGTATCAGCGATTGGTGTTCCTGGAGCAATTGTGGCTGGTTTCTTGGTTGAATTAAGAATAGGTAGAAAGGGAACGTTGTTAGGATCATTAATTTTAACTGGAGTAATCTTATTTGGTTCAACAACTGCTAAGACAAGTAATGCTAATTTGGGATGGAATTGTGGATTTGCTTTTGTTTCAAATATCATGTATGGAGTTTTATATGCTTATACTCCTGAAATCTTCCATGCAAAGATTAGAGGGACTGGAATTGGTCTTGCAGCATCATTTAATAGAATATTAGGTATATTCGCACCTATCATTGCCATATATGCTAATTTGAAAACTTCAGCTCCAATTTTTGTTAGTGGAGCTTTATTCATTGCTTCTGGAATTTTGGTTATATTCTTCCCATATGAACCAAGAGGTAAATCAAGTTTATAAGACCTTTATTATTGCAGCTTTATTTAATAATTTATTACCTCTAATCTTTTATATCTGAAAAATGTGTTAAAACAAGTATTATATTTATATGTAGGAATTTTGAGTAATTTGGATTATCGTTTTAGTTTAATCCTAATAAGCGGGTATTAGCACAATTTATGTCAATAAAGAGTATCTAAAATAAGAATGGCTCATATAATCGAATGTTCAAGTAAATTAAATGAATTCTAATTTTTTAACAATTCATTTTGGTGGAATGGTAGCTCAATTTCTGTCATTCCATCCGAATGCGGTAATAGTTTCCCGATCGCTAAAGTAGATTTCACGTCAAAATTCAAAGAATGAAAATGAAAAAGCAACTTCTTTCAAAATTTGATTAAATTTATTTCATTCGACTTCTTTTGTTCATACAAGCATTCATATAGCATTATATTTCAACGATGAGTTTCACTACCAACGCTGAGATTTTCCAATTCGGAGGGAAATTGTTCAAATTATCTCATGAATCGACCTTCACAAAGACCAAGATGGATGTGAATGTCTTTGTTCCTCCAAAATCATCTAAATCTAAAATACCCGTGTTGATCTATTTATCTGGTTTAACATGTACTCCCAATAACGCCAGTGAGAAGTCATTCTTACAATATTTTGCCACGAAGTATGGCTTTGCAGTAGTTTTCCCTGACACTTCACCTCGTGGTGCTAATATTACTGGTGAAGACGATTCGTGGGATTTTGGTACCGGAGCTGGTTTCTACGTTGATGCTATTACTGAACCATGGAATAAGAGTTATAATATGTACTCTTATGTACATAAAGAGTTATTGTCTGAATTATCCAAGGAATTCCCACATTTAGATTTTGAAGAGAATATCTCAATCACTGGTCATTCTATGGGTGGTTATGGTGCATTAAGTGGATTCTTAAAGAATCCAGGTAAGTATAGGTCAGTGTCTGCCTTTTCCGCCATCTCAAACCCTTCAACCTGTCAATGGGGTGAAAAGAATTTTACAAACTACTTGGGCACAGATAAACAAGAATGGTATAAATATGATCCAACTCATTTGATTGCCAACTACAAACATGAAAATCAACCAACGATTTTACTTCACCAAGGTTCAAAAGATGGATTCTACTACAAAGATCATCAATTACAACCTGAAATCTTTGTTGAAGCCGCTGAAAAGTCAGGTTACAAAGGTGGTGTTGATTTACATGTTGTGGAAGGGTACGACCACTCATACTTTTTCATTAGTTCTTTCATTGAAGATCATGCTAAACATCATGCTAAATACTTGGGCTTGACTGAATAACTAGCAATTAATAAAAATACAGGTATATTAAGTAAATATTGAGTGTCTATAAATCGTTGTTGAATTTTGTGTCCCATGCTTCATACCATTTGGATTTTTTGCTGTTAGCTTTATGAACAACTATCGCTATCTTCGCCAACTTGTTAGAGCTTTTTGCTATAGATTTCACGTATTCGTCAATTTCTTCGTCTATTTTCTGATCCAACATAAGATCAACAATAAATTTATCAATTAACGATACTAAACTATTTTGCTCTTTATAAATTTCATCAACAATTTCTTCTGTTGTAGTCGTAGGTAATGATTTTTTGAACGACGCTATCAATAATTTTACAAGATCAATTTTCTTTACCCACTTAAGAGCAAATTCCTGTAATTCTTTGTTCTCATTTTCATTTGTAGTTGGTGGATTAGCACCATCTTCTAGTTTATCTTCGTCTTCCTCTTCTTCTATACTTTCATCATCACTGAAGCCAAAAGGGTCTTCTTCATCAAATTCAGTAGGGTTTTTAGCCCATTCTTCAAACTCCTCATATCCATCCTCAATTAGTGCGACGCTTTGTTTGATCTTTGAAGTTAACAAGCCAAGCTTTCCATCTTCTAATAATTGAATCAACGCATCACAAGCAGACCAGATTTTCCCCACTGAAACTAATCTACCATCAATTTCATCCTTTTTGGTTACCTTAACTTCACTTGATTCATCTTCTAAGATTAGTTTTAACTCCTTAGAGAATCTATGGCTGGCTTCCAACAATTGTTTTATTTGCAATAGTATTCCGTCGTAAAATAATTGTGATATAAGTTGCGGTTTTAATTGGGCAATGATTGAGGTCAATAAAACCAAAGTTTCCGACAACTTCAGAAAAGTATTGTAAGGACTGTTGGGATCTTTTGACAAGAATTCTGCCTTGAATATAATACCAACCTTAGTAGTATGTGCTTTAATTAATTTAATCAACTTTGGTAATTCTTCTAATGGCAGTTTGACTTTTGCTGGCAGAATATTAGTTAACTTTGAGCTTCTAAAACTCTCGACCCAGTACTCACTAGCCTCTTCGAACGACTTCACCAAGTCTTGAAGGTCTTCCCTTGACTTAGACATGCTTTATGGAGGTGATGTAGTCTAAACTAGATATGATCTAGTCAAAGAATCATCTACATTTTAGCTACTTTTTATGAAAAATATTTCGATGTGGTCACGTGCATAAATTTTGAACTAACTAAATTGAATTAAGTATGTTTGGTTCTACATCTGATAAGAATAAATCACCAGTCTTCATCGTCCTCGTCGTCACTTTGAGCCACTTTACCTTTTCTCTTACTAAGAGCTGCAGTTAAAGCGTCAGCTAAGTTTGCTGGTTGTCCTTGAGGGGCAGGAGATCCAGCTGAAGGTAGAGGTGGAGCATCCCCTCTGGCTTCTGACAACAATACACTTGGCTTGTCTAGTTGTGACTTGTCTACCTTCTTTAATGCACCTAATCCGGCACCTCTGATTGAAGCTAAAAGAGCATCACGGCCTGCATCTCCAGTTGCTTCGGCTGGGCCTGCTGGCAGAACCAGGAATGATGGAGGTGGTGGAGGTGGTGGAGGAGGTGCTCCTCCTGCTCCAGTAGACGGGAATGGCGGTGCTGGTGGTGGTGGTGGTCCTCCTGCTCCCGCAGATGGGAATGGCGGTGCTGGTGGTGGTGGTTGTGCGTTATAAGCTTGTGCAGGTGGTGGAGGTACCTGACCTCTTTGAGGAGGTGGTGGTGGAATATACACTTGAGCTGGGGGTGGTGCATTGTAACCTGGAGCTGGTGGTGGTGCATTGTAACCTGGAGCTGGTGGTGGTGTACTGTTGTAACTTTGAGAAACATTTGAATTCAAATTCGTTCTTGTAGCTCTAGATGGTGGGGGTGGTGGTGGTGTACCTCGAGCTGCTCTTGCAGGTGGAGGAGGAGGAGGACCTCCATTCCTTTGTGGTGGTGGTGGTACCTGACCTCTTTGAGGTGGTGCTGGAAATTGACTTCTCTGTGGTGGTGGTGGAACGCCTCCCCGAGCTGGAGGTGGTGGAACAGGAACATTACCTCTTCCAGGTGGAGGAGGTGGAACTAGTCTAGTAGCAGATGGTGGTAATGGAGGAGGAGTATTATATTGCTGCTGTGGTTGTTGCTGTCCATAAGGTGATGGGACGGGCCTATTTTGTTGAGGTAAAGCAGGAGGTACGTTATGTTGTTGTTGTTGTTGTTCAAATGGAGGTGGTACGTTATGCTGTTGTTGTCCATAAGGTTGAGGGACAGGTCTACCATTTGATGGTGGTAATGGTGGACCATTATTGCTGACTTGAGATGGAGGAGGTAATGATGTACTTGAAACCTTCGGTATGACAACATTTGCAGGTGGTAATCTAAATCTGGATTTTGCAGGAGCACTAGTAGTAGGTGCTTCAGCAACTGGTGTTTCAATTGGAGATTCTGGTACTTGCTCCTGTGGAGCAGCAGCTGGTAGAACTGGAGCTCGCACAGGAGGGGGTGCATGTGGAGCTGGAGGTTCCGGTATATCATATGGTGGTGGAGGTGGAGAAGAAGAATCTGGTGGAGTTGAGTTTCTATTCCCACCTGCTGGTGGAGGGGGTGGTGGTGGGGGGGGAGCCTTCTTTGCTTTCGACGATTTTACTATAGTTGGAGCTTCAGCTGGGGTTGGCAGCTTTTGTGGTCTTTTGACTGGAGGTTCTAATCCAACTAAAGGTCCACCTTGTCTAGCAATATAATCTTTAATAAATTCTCTATTATCAGCAATCATATCTTCTGATATACCAGCAGCCTCTAATTCAGCATATAATGATCTCCATTCTGGAGGAGGAACATCATCATAATACAAGACCCCTTTACTAAGTCTTAAACGTTGACCTACACCAGCACTAATATCATTAACTTCACCTCTTGGACCTGATCTCTCGACTTTAGCAGGACCAGCTCTTGCCTTTAATGCAATGGCATTTTTATTGGTAATAGTTTGCTTTGAACCATGTTTCAGGCGACCGGTGACTCTCTTATAGAAATGAGTAGCATCTGTTGTATCTTCAAACAATAACCCAACTGAACATTCTTCAATTTCAAAAGTATGAAAGAATTTACGATCTTGATTATATTCAAAGTTAACATATAATTCTTGATCCCATATGACACCTCTATTGCCAATAATATCAACTAGCTTAATGAAAAATGTATGTCCTACCAAGTCGTCAACCAATGCAACTGCTCCTACCAAGCCAGTATACTCCCACTTGTTAGGATCAGGGTAGGCTATGTATAATCTTGCTACTGTTGCATCTATAATCTTATTGCTGGCCTTGGGGATGCTTCTTTTGACCTTCTCCTTGTCTTTATCAGTTAAGACACCCATCTTCAGTTGATTTCCAAATGATTTGCCTTTTTCGAAGATATATGAAACTGATGAAAAGTTAATGTGGTTCTAAGCTCAACATATGATTGATTGATTTTCTGTTAATAGAATAAAGGTGGAGCGCCGAACCTGTAAAAAAGGGAAGAAGAGCATATTTTACAGGTTAGGGGGTCAAATCTTTTTTTTTTAATGCTCTGAGACTCAGAAAACTGAACTGATTAAATTCATTTCAGACTGTTTGATCTAGTTTTAAGTCGCTATCATAACGCTAATCAATAGTTAATACAATGTCTGGTCGTCAAGGTGGTAAAGCTAAGCCGTTAAAGGCAGCAAAGAAAAAGGTTCAAGATTTCGATGAAGAAGATTTAGCATTCAAGGCCAAACAAAAAGCTGATGCTGATGCTAAGAAAGCCATGGCTGAAAAGGCTAAGAAAGGTGGTCCATTGATTGGTGGTGGTATTAAGAAGAGTGCGAAGAAATAAGATAGATAGGATGTGGTTTATATCTAATGCTGTGGTTCTCATGAATCAATAGAATTTGTATTTAAATTGTGATGATATGCTGAAATGTGATTTTTATCATCTGTATATTTAAAAAAATACAAAGTTTTTAAAAAATGACATATATGGTGTTATTGGAAATCCCATGTTCAGGCTGTAGTGATAATAATGATGTAGATGAATGCCATTACGTAAAAGCAACTACAATTAACATTACAAAGTATCATTATAGATGATCATCGTCAACATATGAAGACTTGTATTTTTCTCTCCTTCCCATTGCATACCAAAAAGTTTTTTAGCAGATTTTTAATCAAACTATCAATTCCTCTACTTCTGACTTCAATGCTTGAATATTTCAACTCAGTTAGGTCAAGAAGTATCAAAAAAAAGAACGACCCCGGTGAGGATTGAACTCACGATCTTGAGATTAACAGTCTCACGCCTTAGCCAGCTTGGCCACGGAGTCATTTTTTTCAAAAACAAATTTCGAGTTTTTGGAGGGCGAAAAAGTCAAAAAAAAATCTATAAAATCCGTGCCACAATAGTTAACTCGATATTTAACTCTTTTTTTCGTACCTTTTTTTTCTACCCCATAGGTTGCTCCAAAGATCCAACGGCAACGTTGTAAGAGTTTAATAAGAGTTTGAAGAGAAACTAGGCATTAAAATCACGTCTCTTTATCCCTCGAAGTCATGGGAACTTTAATAAGTATTGGACGCATTAGAGAAATTACATGTTTATTCTGAGATTCTTTCAATATATTTAGAATATTTTAAACATAATTGCTAAATTTTTTGGATTCAACTTTGGATTCTAAAATTTGATGACCTTTAACTTTTGATCTACCATAATTTAAGCCTTCTTTAAATCTCTTTGATTAGGTTGATAACATTATTTCTATATATTTGCTTTGGTAGAGTTAAAAGAGAAGAAGAAGGAGGAGGAGACTACTTGTATCGGAGCCGAAATCCGATTTTTTGACATATTTTTATATTTTTTGAAAAGGAAAAGTTTCTGCGCAATGAGTTGAACTCCGAATTATGTTTTAACCATCTATACCTTGTTATCTTAATTACAAGGCATAGGCTATCAAGAAGAATACGGTAACCAAGTACCATATGAATTGCAATAATCTCTAATATCAAAATCACCCTCACGGATTAGTAATCTTAGTTTCCGCAACTAATTACTATTCGGGAATAATATCCGCAGTTTCGCACCGGTAAATTTAATCAAAATTTATAAAAGGAAACCATAATCCATTAGATGATAAAGATTATAAAATATTTTATAGGGTCTTTAACTTGGGTTAACGATCACACGAGTGTTATTTCCACATATATTCATATATATATATATATATTCATTAGAGATATACCAATTATATTATACTAGATCACATGTACCCTGAACTTATATAATATCCTTATTCATTAATAGTAAGGTTTTGCATTCATACAATTACAAAAAAAAATATTTATAAAAAAAGTTTTTGCATCATGTCATCATCATCATCATCATCATCACAAGAACAGCGAAGTGACGAAATCGATCTTGAGAACAACGATAAGGCATTGAAACAATTCACATCCAATGAAACCACAACTCCCATGCAAAGAGATGATTCTTCAAGCTCCAATAATACCATACAAACTCCCCAAGATTTGGCGGATAAATTAGGTGATGCCCATCTTAATATTTTACCAACAAGAAAACTTATTATCTGTTTGGCTGCACTTTCGTTGGGGTTATTCACAGCATTTGCAGATCAAACTAGTATTATTGTTGCATTAGCTAGTATCAGTAAAGATTTAAATGCCGAAACAACAATTAATTGGGCGGGTACTGCTTCATTATTAGCAAATTGTGTTTGTCAAGTTTTATTTGGAAGATTGGCAGATATCTTTGGTAGGAAAAATATCTTATTAACATCATTAGGAATTCTTGCTATTGCTGATTTAGCCTGTGGATTTGCTAAAACTGGTGTTCAATTTTATATATTTAGAGCCTTTGCTGGAATTGGTCAGGGTGGTACACAATCATTAACCATGGTTCTTTTAAGTGATATTTGTACTTTAAAGCAAAGAGGTAAGTATCAAGGGATACTTGGATCCCAAGTTGGAATGGGAAACGCGATAGGTCCCTTTTTAATGGCCGCATTCATAGAACATTCTAGTTGGAGAAACTTTTATCGTTTAATGCCTCCTTTAATTGTATTAGTCATGGGTGTTGTTTGGTTTCTTATTGATTCTCAGAAGAATGATCAACAATTAAATGATGTCTTGTCTAGAAGAGAAAAATTCAAGAAGATTGATTATCTTGGTATGTTTTTCAGTACTGCTTGTTTAACTTTATTACTTATTCCAATCAGTGGTGGTGGTTCAACTTATCCTTGGAATTCTGCACTTATTATCGCCATGTTTGTTGTTGGAGGTTTATGCTTTATTGCCTTCTTACTTATAGAATGGAAAATCCCAGTTTTACCTATGATTCCATTGACTTTATTTTCAAGACGTTCATTGTCTCTTATATTAGGATCAAATTTCTTTTATGGCATGGCATATTATTCCTTTACCTACTATTTACCTTATTATTTTCAAATTGTTAGAGGAATGAATACAATTCATTCATCAATTTTATTATTACCCTTGGTATTAACCCAATCAATATTTTCTATTATGGCCGGTCAGTTGATGAGTTATACAGGTCATTATAAATTTCTCATCTCCTTTGGATATGGTATATGGACATTAAGTTGTGGTTTATGTATCTTGTATAATCAGACCATTAGTTGGGGTATTGTATCACTCATATTGATTCTTATGGGTATTGGTGTTGGTTTTACTTTCCAACCTACAATGGTGGCTGCTCAAAGTCAAGCCAAAAAGGCAGAACGAGCAGTTGTAATAAGTGCTAGAAATGTGTTGAGATCATTTGGTGGTGCTATTGGTATTGCTGTTGCATCTTTGATTGTTTCCAATTCATTATTACAAGAAATTGAACAACAACAAAAACTTGATATTTTACCAATTGGGTACTTGACATATTTGAAAACGCATATCTTCACAAAAATCGTCATTACAAATTTGGATCCTGATCAGGTTACCGTTGTCAAATCAATGTACATGAAGGCAATCACAAACTTTTTTTATTTATGTGTTCCATTACTTGCAATTTGTTTCATTAGTTCATTGTTTGTCCAAGATCATGGTCTACATTGTATAGATGAAATGCCTGATAAGAAACCAGATCCAGAAAAAGTATCAGAAAAAGAATCAAAAGTATAGAAAATTGTTTTTATGTTATGTAATTGTTATTATATATATTTAATTGAACTAGAAATGATATAGAACTAGATTTGTTTCACTGCAGTGTAGAAACAGAGGATTGATTTTACCTTTTCAATAAGAAAAAGAAAGGAAAAAAATCTCTATTATTTTTTTATTTATTCCATATGCTATATCTCTACGTATGATGAATCTAGATTCCTGAAGAACCAAACTTCCGAGACCAATCTTCATATTGTTCCAAACCTTCCTTGGAAACACTTGGTCTAATATACTTCAAACTATTCTTGAAATCCTCAATATTGATGGACCTAATTTGATCAGTAGGAGTTGTTAATAAGTTTTCACCCAATTCTCGTAATGGACCCATGGCACTATCCTTAGCCAAGGCAGTTATATCACTCCCACTAAATCCTTCAGTTAATTGGATCAATTCATCCAAATCTTCATCGGTCAATGTATTGTTTTGATATTTCAATAACCGTTTGATTTGATTGATCCGAATCTCACCTTCTGGTAAGGGGATATATTGTCTTCTTACAAATCTACGTCTGGCTGCTTCATCAATTGACCAAGGCAAATTGGTAGCCCCCAAGATTAAGACTCGATTATCTTCCTTAAGAGATGCTGATGCTGTTGCTGATGATAAATCGGACCATGAAATTAAAAATTCATTTTTGATTCTTCTAAGACTTTCCAATTCATTTTCACTTCTGGCTCCTAATAATGAATCAATCTCATCCATGAATATAATCGAGGGTGACAATTTCTTAGCCAATTGGAAAAGAGCCTTGACTAATTTTTCACTTTCTCCTAAATATTTCGAAGTCAATGAACTTGAATTGATTTGGAAAAAAGTCGATTTGGATTCGGTGGCCACGGCTCGTGCCAACATGGTCTTCCCAGTCCCTGGAGGTCCAAACAAAAGCATCCCTCTAACTGGTTCTCTCAACCCTTGAAACAAATCCGGCCTTAAGAAAGGATACACGACGGCTTCCTTCAATGAGTTCTTGGCCGACTCTAATCCAACAATATCATCCCAATAGACTTCATCTCCTTGTACAACAATATCATTCAAGATTTGTTTCGCCAATCCAGTATCGATTCCTCTAATGGATGCGATTAATTTATCTTGTTGTTCCTCACTCTTCAAATATTTTGGTACTTCGCCGTCTTCATCATCTCCTTCAACATCACCATCGCCATACCCACTTAATAAATCATCCATGGTTGGACTTGTAGGTGGGGCTTCTCTTTTGGGCTTTGCTTGTGATTGAGGAGGAGGTGAGATTGTTGTCTTTTTGTTGGGAGCAACTTGTTTCTTAACATAATGATACGTTATATTTGTAGTTGCAGGTGGATTGGAGGCAACTGGTTTGGATTTCGGTTGTTGTTGTTGTGGCTGTTGTTGCTGTTGCTGCTGTTGTTGTTGCTTCTTCAAACGAGATTGCGAGGTCTTCTTCATGATTTGACTAACATTAAGTGGTTTAGGTTTGGTGTATACATAAGGTTTTGATTTCTTAACCTCGACAATTTTAGGAACTGGAGGTGGACTTTCAACAATTTGTTTGATAGTTAGATCTCCAGTGCTTTTAGCATGCGATGAATCCAATGATTTTAAGAAATCATCATTGGAATTGCTATTGGAAGTTTGATCAAATGAATTACTTTTGGGCTTACCTCCATTACCATTACCAATATTATTAGTACTACTACCACCACCACTATTTCTCTTGGGTGGGATGGGAGGAGGAACCTTTTTGATTGTTAATAAATCGTCGAATGATTTATTGAATTGATCATGGTGGGGGTCCAAGTTGGGTAAATCATCAAAATCAATTAAATTCCCAACATTATGTGGATTCTCCTTACCTGATGATATTTCTGAAATATCAGATGAAGTTCGTGAATTATTATTATTATGACTATTACTATTGTTGCTATTCAATCTTTCCCAATTTCCATTGGTCTCACCATTAGGATAATCTTGCTGAGGAACACCATATATAGGTTCATCGAATCCATCAAACATTTCATCATCGGAATTCGACTTGACTTTGGGAGGAATAGGTGGAGGAGGAACAGGAGGCACCGTATTATAGGACTGATAAGCACCCAGATAACTTGGATGTTGAATATGGATTTGAGGTTTCTTTGTTGGTTGATACATGAGGTTGGCCGCTACTTTTGATGAAGCATAGGTAGTATTATAATCATCACTATTATAGGTGTAAGTATTATAACCTCCTGTATTGATATTGCTATTGTTATGACTACTACTATTATTATTAATATTATTATTATTATTTGTATTAATGCTATTGTTGGTGTAAGATGAATTAGTTGTATTGATTGAGGATGATGATACAGATGAATTATTCAGAGGTCGTAATGATTTCAACATTGATCTTGTGGTTGGATTTGATGAGTTACTCTGGGTTCCTCTTAAGGAAGGTATAGAAGTTTTTGAGTTGGCACTGTTACTGAGGGATAAGATTGCTGCTTCTCGAGATGGATCTGATTTACGCTTTCTATTAATTTCATCCATTCTTAATTGAACTCTTATTAAATGTTTCACATTTTGATCTCTTATATCTCTTAATTCTTGTAGAAGTTCAAGTTCTTCATGAGTATTGATTTTCTTTTTATCAAATAATTCCAATTTGAATAATAATGACGTATGTAATGATTTCCAACCTTTTAATGCTTGTTCAATATCATTTCTATCTTCTTCCAAGTATAAGTTTTTAACAGCTGTTTCACTGCAATCATTGTAGGTTTGTTGTAACTCCTCTAGCAATGATAACTGAGGTGGTTTCTTCCTTAGGAACATAATTATGACGGAATTGGGTTAGGTTAGGGTTGAATTGATGAATTTCTATTTCGTTGTGGATACGATATATATATCTATGTTGAATTTGTTTTAAATGTATATGTTTATGCTGGAGAAGGAAAGGGGGCACACACAAAGAGTGTGTCTTATGTTATCTTATCTTCTATGATATGATATTATATGCTAATCTATATCAATGTAATGAAATGATAAGTGGTTAGCAGTCTAATTGATAATAATAGATAATTGAATGAATTTCCCTTGAACAGGAATATTCCCCTTGATTTCTCAAAGTGGAACTTTTTTTTGCTATGATATTTTTTTACCATACATAATACACAGTACTTACTTACTACGTAATACTAATAGTTTAAATAAGGTACAATAAAACAAGTAACTGGCTGTGCAAAAATTATAAATAGAGAGAGGTTACATTTCTTGTTTCTTTGTTTTGTATGAACAAAGTACAAAGAAATAGAGAGGGTCATTATTTACTTCGTATTAATTACTATACTATTACTACTGACTATAAAATGTCGTGATATAACGGGATACTCCAAAGTTTCCAACCTTATAAGAATATACTTTAATAACCACCAATTTGATACTCTATCCAGAGTGATATCAACAATAAAAAAACTGAAACATATTTTCTCCGTCTTCAAAGCATTCACAAACTCTCTAACAAATCTATATCCATAATTTAACCTTCCTAACTAAATAGGCAAAGTTAAGAATATAAATAAGCTTTCAATTCAACCATAATTAAATAGAAAAAATGAACGAATGAATGGAATAACAATGGAAACATCGTAGCTATGTTATTAATTGATTGCCAAATTTCTATAGATCTGGAATTAAAACTTTCGATAATGAAGAAAAAGAAAGAAAGAAAGGAAGAAGAAGAAGTATAATTTAAAAGGGAAAACTTTTCATATAGTGGAGTTTCTCGAGGAGTGTGTGTGGTGTGTGGTTGTCAAGGTTAGGGGAAGAGAAGGGCGGGTAAAACACAATTTTCGAGGCGAGAAATATCCGGAAAATTCACGTGATACATATGCCCTCGTAAATCATTTTGATTTATGGCCTTTTAAGCAACAAAAAAAGTTGATTTGAATATGGGGAATCAAAGTTTACATGAATATACATTCAATCAAATCAATCATCATCATCATCATCATCAATCAATCAATCAATCAATCAATCAATAAGATGCAATACAGTCAAACATCTGAAAGGCTCAGGCAAAGACAACAAGAACAAGAAACCAAAGAGGAAGTGGCAACTATCCTTAGCACAATTGGATCAATTTTGATTACATGCTTAATATTCTTATTCAATAATTCCATTCTTTTAATCAATTATAGTTATTCTCATTATCCTCAAGCCACATCAATAATATTCTTACTTCTAGCTGCTTATGTTGTATATAAGGTTATTTCTCGAGTTGCTAGATTCTGGTTTAGGATGTTAATATCTAGTTTGAAGTTGTATTTCTTTATTTTCATCATTGTACTTATCCTTGGAGTTTATATTAGAGGTTGGCAATCATTCTTTACTCATGATATACCATTTTTGGCCAAACATATTCATCGAGGGATTTTCTCAACGGGAGGAGATGATACTAAATCATCAAGTTTAATCCTGAATCTTATTACTTCATTAAGTAAATCAAAATTGGTTGCTTCAATCTTAGCATCCAAGGCTAAATCCGTGATTGAAAATTTGGATGATGAAGAAGTTGAACAATATTTGAAATATTTTCAAACTAATTTTGAAGAAAAGAGTGGGAAGGGTAAATATAATGTTAATGGTGTTGATTATGAAGACCTTATGAATCAAGGATTGAACTATTTAAAGGAAAATAACGTGAATATCAATGATATAAAGGATTTCCTTCATAATAGAGTATAAGGTAGTTTATGAAGACTGATCATAATGGTAATCTTGAATAATAATAATAATAATAATAATAATAAATTGCAATATAAGTCACTATCCTATTTGCATTCGGTCACCAAAAGAGAAGAATCAGAAGAAGGAAATACGAGGTATATGATGGAAAGTTTAAGGATAAAGGTAAAATAAGACGATAGTTGAAAGATAATCAAACACAGTATTAATGGTTTTAATAGTTTGATCCATATATGATCAATAATAAAATCATATTGATATTTATACCTTTAGATTGAAAATACTAATAATGAGTCTAGACGACAAATATATATTAACAAAGTTAGTTTAGCGGGTAAAAAAACCTTTTTGGAACAAGAAGAAAAAATAATATTTTTTTGTTCCAGCGGCATTTCATTTCATCTATAAGATGATTTTTTTTACTGATAATTAGAATAATACAGTAAAATATAATATAACATAATTTACTAGAAAACTTTGCCACATTGATATTTGCAGAATCTCTTAAATTGCTTGGAACACACAATATTATAAAATTTGTTGTAAATCGGAAGGAAATCGGGAATCTCAAACCCCATGAACTTGATACTGTTAGGATATAGGAATTGACAATTGACGAGTTAATAATAATATTAATAATAATATTAATAATAATAACTACAATCACCAGAAGAACTACACGATAGAATATATTATTATTGTTTTATAAATCTCCTTCGTCAGTTAAGGATTAAGTTACCCTAACCTGACCTGACCCTTTTTAAAAAAAAATTTAGTCGTATAATTAACCAATTTTTTTTTGAAATGCCATAAACTGCAGGAGCAACTAACCCAATCCAAATTAGAAAATTTATTATGCAACAATTTTAATTGCCTTTTAAATTGAATGAATTTGAATAATCCCACAAAGCAATTCCCCTTTTTAATTTTAAGAATCCACCCTTTTTCATAAGTTTTAAGTATAAATATCGAGTCATCCCCATCCCCCTTCTTATATTAAATATCTTGGAATTATTTACGATTTTTATCAATTATCAATTATCACCAATAATAATAAAAAAATGAAATTCCAATTCGCCGCCGCTATTCTCTTTGCTTCTACTGTGTTAGCTTCCAATGCTAATCAAGATGATGAAAACATTGTTGTTTTCAGCAATGGGTTTGAAGAATATGAAATCATTAATTTCGAAGAAAATGATCAAGAAATTTTAAAGAAAACCACTACTACTTTGACTCCACTTTCATCTTCAACTACTTTATCTTTACCAAGTACCACCACCAAGAAATCTAAAAAATCAACTTCAACTGTTTCTTTAACTACAAGTGAAAGTTTGACTACTTCAACTAAAAAGAATAAATCAACTACCAAAACCAAAACTTATACTGCTTCAATCACCAAAACTAATGATGCTAAACAACTTGGTGCTGCTGGTGCTGTTATTGCTGGTCCATTAGCTTTAATTGCTGGATTACTTCTTTAAATTCTATAATAGCTTTTGTAGCTATACCTCCCATTTATAGTTAGCTTTTATTAACTATCTATATAAAAATTTATTAATATAAAATAGTTTGATTGCTTTATATGTATACAAAAATAGCAATAATAAAAATTTAAATTAGTTAATGATGATTAATAGCAATAGTGAAAAAAAAATATTATGGCGCGTCTTTTTAAGACGAATCTTGAATTTTGGAACCAATTAAAAGGCTTAGGCTTTAATTTAAGCCATTGTTTATAAATTTTGATAGGGTTTTAAATTTAATCCTTTTTATGAATTATGTTTTATACAAAATAATTATTGTAATTAATGAGAATGATTTTATACCAATCTCTCTCGAACAGGGTACATACCAGATAAAGAAGTGAATGAAGGGAAAATAAATCATAATTCAAACAGTTGGATAATCCATAGATGAATATACATCGTATAGTAGGAGAAATGCCTCTGGCATCGATTGAAAGAATAAGCCTTATGAACCATACTATTGAGCATGTACAGATCTTCTTGGAACTAAGAAGTAAGAGCATCCTTTGGATCCAAAATAGATCTAAGCTAATAATGTTTGAATTTAATCATTCATGGTTTCTTTTATAGGTTTCCTTTATATTGAATGTTATCTCAACCTCTAAAATGAATCACAAAAAGAGAATTGGAGAGCACATAACAATGGTAGCGCTGCGCTCAAAAGAATATTTTTTAGATTTCTAATTTTGTTTTTATTGTGGGTATACACATTTTGAAACTCATCACATTTGATATATCACTATTCTTTCTAGAAGCCATCATATCAACCATGCCAATCATATCCTCAAACACTAAAGAAACGATGGAAACTGTTGTTGATTCAAATAATCCAAAGTCAGAAGATTTCAAATTGGTACTATTTTTGAAAGATCAGGTTGAACGGTTTCTTCCAGAAATTCAAAATCGAATTATTAAAGAGCTCCCAATTCACTACTTAAAAACACTCTTTTTAGAAGAAATGAAATTGCCAAACCTTAGAGAGAGAGTGGTTCAAGAATACTATGGGAAAGAATTTATGTACTGCGAAGGAACCACTTGTGATCATCATGATGAACTCACCATCGATCAACCGGAATATTTGGAGGGAATTCTCAACAGCTCCTTTAAAATTGAAGAGGTTACACTCAAGTTCAATGAAATTGGTCACGCTTTAGAAATAGTAAAAGATTTCCAAGATCAACTTACAACTAAGGTCGGAAGAATTAAGGTTTGTGTTCATTCGAATAGTTTCTACACGGTGGATGAGTCAATGAAGCAGAAGTTCAAACATGTTTTAAAACTTTTACCAAACCTTTTCTATTTAGAGCTTTTGAATATTAAAATGATTCCATTAGTTACAGAATACGACGAGTTTAAAGGTAATACAAATGTCACCCACCTTGGTTTAATTCTGGTAGATACTTTGGCTTTTGAAATTCCTATACAAATCCAAAATCTTACATTACAAAATGTAAATAATTTTATTATCTCAAAAGACAAATTTCCACCTAATTTAACGAGCCTTAGATTAGGGCTGGAAACTCTCAATTACAACCAATTAATTCAGCTATCTGATTCAAATCTAGTCTCGTTAGAGCTCGATTCTGAAAACTTGCACAAGTTGAATTTATCGTTGCTTCCAAGAGCACTAGAAAAATTTGTTCTTACAGGTCCTTCATGTGGTTTCTTTGAAGAATTCATTCTAATCATAGGTGACAAAGGTTTCCCACCTCAATTGAAGGTATTTGAGATAGATGCTTGCGTAAAATCAAACAGTTTCAAAAAAGTGAAACTCTGGCCTGATTTGACTTCATTTGAGATTTCCGTTTATGATAATGATTTTTATAATATTTTCACTGAAATGCCTTCATGTATTAAAAAATTCAGTTTACATTGTGAAGGAAGGCACCTGCCATTAATAGCCCCCGATTTACAATTTGATTCCCAGGCCACTGATAATTTAACTTCATTATCCCTCCATTCGTTTAACTTATGCAGCTTTGAGAACAATGTAGTAGTGTTTCCATCATTCCTTCAGAAACTCTACATATATAATTGTAAAATGAAAGACAAATTCCAGTCGCCAACGTCTTTAAAAAAGTTACAATTAAAAAAAGTAACGATGGATTTAATGAGTTATAAATTTTGGAATAAGCTTGTTAATTTAGATGTACTTGACATATCTGACAATAACATCGAAAGTTTGGAAACTTGGATCCCACCTCCAAATATTATAATGTTGGATTTGCTGTTAAACAAATTTTATCATTTGAAGCTGACATGGCCACTATTCCAAACTCCGTCGTTGGTTCCATACCTAAGAGTCTTGGATTTGCAGTATTCATGCAAAGGTTTAATTGATGATGAACTCCAATTACCTCCAAATTTGGAAACAGTCTTCATCACTCTTAAAAGAACAAGCTCAAGGCAAGTAGTACTCCCACGTTCTTTCAAGAATATTCCTGATATTCAAGCTTCACTTGAGTGATAAATTCATACCTCTGTTTTCAGCTTACTGAAAGTTTGTTATTGTTTATAAGTAGAAAGTTATTCAGTTTAATCAATATATATACTTAATTATTGCAACTTAAAAGTTGACGCGACATTTATCTACTACTATAAACTCCTGTTACGGGCAAATAATGAAATGTTACCAGTCATCCGCCGGACCGCGAGATGAGCGACATTTCAATGAAAAATAAATGTCGCCGTCCCACCGCTGAAAAAAAAAATTGAATGAATCATAGTTTGGTTACTCCAGTTTTAATATAGTGTTTTTTTGAACAAGTCTTCTTCTTCTACTTCTACTACTACTACTACTTATTGTTGTTCAGCTTGGGAATACATACCAGATCCTTCAGTGGCAAGTTATCATGTTAAGACAAGTGCCACCTTTGCTTTCGAAGCAATTTACTAGAAACAAGGTGACTTCCAGTTCAACCTCCGCCTTGGCATACAAGACATTACATCGTAATCAAAAGAGACCACCTTTACCTACTTTAGAAACACCCAATTGGTCTGCCGATGCTGCTGTGTCACTGATTTTATATGAGACCCCAGTGCCTTCCAGAGCACCAAGGAAACAACATATTTTGAATTGTTTAGTTCAAAATGAACCTGGTGTGTTGAGTAGTGTATCTGGTACATTGGCTGCTAGAGGATTCAATATTGATTCATTGGTAGTATGTAATACTGAAGTCAAGGATTTATCTCGTATGACTATTGTTTTGGCCGGTCAAGATGCTGTTATTGAACAAGCAAGAAGACAAATTGAAGATTTAGTTCCAGTATATGCTGTTTTAGATTATACCAATGCTGAAATCATAAAGCGAGAATTATTATTAGCCAGAATTTCCTTATTAGGGCCAGAATATTTCCAAGAATTGATTGCTACTCATAAGTTACATATGAGTGATGGTGCTTCAATCCCTGATTTGACAGCTACTGAATCAGCTTTCCATCCTAATAATTTGGCTCCTTCTGAAGCATTAAGACAAAAACATAAACATTTGGATCATATTTCAACTATAACTGAAAAATTCGGGGGTAGAATTGTGGATATTAGTGATAGAAATGTCATTGTTGAATTGAGTGCCAAACCTTCAAGAGTTTCAGCATTTATTACTTTATTACATCCTTTTGGTATTTTAGAACTTGCTAGATCAGGGATGATGGCCTTACCTAGAACTCCATTAGATCATGCCTTTGAAAGCGATGAAGTGATTGATGCTGCTGATATTGTTGATGCTTCTCAATTACCTCCTGGTTAAGTCAATTTTAATTAGGTTGAACCAACTAGTAGTACATAGAATAAATTGAAATCTAATGAATATATATTAACAATTTAGTAATATTCATTTTCGCAATAAAGAGGTAAATAATTCTTATTAATTTTGATATTAATATTGTTCTATGTTATGTATTCATATCTCCTTACTTTACAGGAATTCGAAAGAAGATTAGAGGTCATAATAAATTTACATTATGCACTGCACTATACCGTATTTAAAGTAGAAGAAGAAACTGAAAGGATCTCAAGTGCTTAACCTTTTCCGTGCTCTTGATGGTTTGCTGTCAGCCCTGCATCCGTGTATTAATCGCACAGCACAATAATATGTTTACTACAGTTTTGAAATATATGAAGATTAGAATAATAGAGAAAATAAGTAGACAAGAAGAAAGGTCCCACATTTGAAAATATAAACACCCGGGGAATACTTTTAGAGCCTGGAAATTTAAATGCCACTATTTGACTTTTTTTTATTTATTTATTACCTGACCTACCTATCGTGTGTGTTACTATTTCAACTGTATAGAGACATATCATAGATTAAAAGTAAGGTATAAATTGCCGAGGAGAAGTTTAATATCTGTCAAAAACAATCATAAAGGTTGTGTGATTTTGCACTTTCAGATTTTCTTAAACTGAAAGGATTAACTATTTACAGAAAACTTAAAAATGCCCACCCGCCCTAGAATTTTAAAATTTCTCGTAATTTTATTTATCGATAATGATTAAAAATAATTTATGAATAATAGAAAGTACAATGTTGGTTGTACATCCATGGAATATGAACTATTCGGTTAGGTGAGACACCGAAAGTTGTTGGGCTTGGCTTCAATTATCAACAATAACAATAATAATAATAATAATATTAAACTTATCAATATCAATATTAACATTGACATCAGTAGATCTATGTAGAAACCATTTAGATATATACATTTCTATTATCAGTTTTTATCAGGATATGTATACTACTAGGTCATTGTAGTCATCATCGTAAAGCATATTTTGGTTTCAAAGATAATCAGAAAATGAATGACTGTGTAAAAAGTCATTGTATATATGTATGTATGTATGTATGTAAGTATGTATGTATGTATGTGTCGTGATTATCATAATCAAATGTATCACAAAAAGTTGGGTTGAAAAAAATTAGGGTGTAAGAAAGAGACAAAGAATCTTGAGAACAATTGACTAACTAAATTTACTTTCAATTCAAAAAAGCATCCGTCACTTCCATATCCATGATCAATAATCTAACCAGATAATCACCACTATAGCACTCACCAACGTCGCAGAAGAAAGAGGTAGTAATGCAGAACCATCCAGTAAAGTTAGAGTTTGATGAGAAATCCCGTCCAGCCCAAACCATTCTTCAACATCATCAACAACAACAACAACAGTTGACAACCCCACCTCAACAAGGCTCTACCTCTTCATCTTCATCTCAACCACAACAAACACCTCAACAACCACTCCCTCAACCACCTCAGCCGCAACAACATCAACAGTCATATAACCAATACTACCAGAATTATTATCAGCCTCAACCTCCAATTCCCCAGGGACAACCGTCATACTATAATGCCCCACCACCACCCCCAAACACTTATTATGCAAATCAAACAAATCCAAGCTTAGTACAACAACAACAGCAACAACAACAGCAGCAGCTCCAGCAACAGCCCTATGTAGGACAGCCCATTTATCAACAACAACAACCACCTCCGCCAATACTGCAACAGCAAATTCAACAACAACAACATCATCAACAACAGCAGCAGGAACAATTACAACAATTACAACAACAGCAATTACAACAACCAGTGGTAACACAACAACAGCACCCCGTCGATGTAGACTATGCCGCCACCAATTCAAAAAAGAGAACTGCATCAGCATCTTTGGGTACTTCTCGTGCTGCTATCACATATCCCAGGAAAAGAGCATTGACTGCTTGTGATACTTGTCGATTGAAGAAGATAAAATGTGACAATGTAAGACCACGATGTGGTTCTTGTGTGAAAAATGGTAATTTGAACTGTCATTATCGTACAGATGATCAACAGAAGGATCTTTCGAGTTATGATCCTGCCTCACTTAATATCTTGGGTAAATTAGATACTATTTTGAAGGACTTGAATGAGATTAAGAAGAATACTGGTACATCGGACTCCTCTCCGGATGACGCCTTACTAAATGAAAGGCGATTGAAAAATTCTAAAGGTTCAGACTTTAAATTCGATGATTGTTTCTGGGATATGTCACTTACGTCTATTCTTAAATGGAAATCTTTCCAACAGTATACTGGTGAAACTCCCGAAGATGTGGGACTTGTCATAAATCAATTGATTAAAGATTATAACATTTCTGACTTTGTCCCGGCTAAACCAATAAAATTAGAAGACAGACTAGAACTAGTGAAAGGTTTAGAGGTGTTAATTGCCAATAATCTATCAATTATCATCAATTCATTCCTAGTCAATTGTTATAGTAAAATCCCCATACTAGATACGGTGGAGTTATTCGAACTGTTGGAGATATTTAAAGCTTTGGTAAATTATGACAATTCAATAACAATGATCAAGTTATTAGAAGGGTATGATTCATCAAATACTGACGAAGTCCCTCTCTTTTTGTTAGAGGCATTGAAAGCAAGTAATCTTGAAGACACTCCCTATCGTCGTCTTGCTTACAGAATCCTATGTGAATCAATCCCCTTACTCGTTGTCATTTGTGCCTTGGGAGTAATTTCTACAAGTGTCCAATTGGATAACTTGACTAAATTTAATTCATCAGGTGAAGAAAGAGCATCTATCGCAGTCGGATCCCTTTCAAGTCCATTAGCGTTTAAAAATGTTCCTCCCCATATTCCTCGAGATCGATGTGAAATTGCGTTTCAAATGATCAAATACGCTACATTTTTGGAGTCGGTGTTTCCTGGTTCCATCAAGCAAAGTTCATTAATAGCCGTTGAATTTAATCTACTTTTGAGTCAGTATTACTTGTATACCATGTGTCCGATAAAGTCATATCGATATATGTCTACAGCATGTCACAATATGATGTACTACTTAACAATGAGGAATGTCAATAGTGCTTTCAATTCAGCCTCGGTGGATACTGTCAAAAAGGAAATGATTGATAGATTGTTTTGGACTTGTTTGAAGTTGGAATGTGAATTAAGACTTGAATTATCTCCTTATGTGCCGTTATCTGGTATAACGCAAGCAACACCGCCATCGTCCTTCCCCAAGATTCCTGATCCCATGACTCAAGAAATGCGAGAAGTCCATAGTGAAGCATGTATTAAGTTGGCCAATAAATATGATGATGAAAAGACATGGTATTATTTCCTCACTGAAATCGCCGTCCGGAAAGTTGATAATAAAATGTTTGATGAGATTTATTCCTTTGAAAAGACGTTAAATAAAACTTGGGATCAGGAATCTTTTGCAAATGAATCTGCCTGGGTGATATTTATCAAATATTTGAATCAATATAATGGGATAATAAATTCACTCAATCCACGAATCCGAAATTTTGTGTTGCAAGAAGTCAATGTAGATCAAATCCATCGTCGCATGAAAAGGAAGGTTGAAAAGAAACAAGCTGAAGGTGCAGTTGAAATTGATATTTTTGATAGTTTGGATGATTTCTTGATTGATGATGATTTATTATTACGAGCTCAATCTGAATCCATCATGTTCATGAAAACAAGAATCCTTAGTTCAAAGTTACTCTTGTTCCGTCCTATTGTTTATCTATTATTGGAAGATCGAATTTCAGTTGTTGAATTGTTGGAGGCTGCCTTCTCTGTCATTCAAAATATAAATACTAACTCAACCACGGTGAGCACTCTTAACTCTGTGGAATCGCCTGATTCAGTGGGATCCAATTCAAACCCAATGACTAGTACATCAAACCCATCTGATATTGATATAGAGATGGATTATTTCAATTTAATTAATGCTCCCTTGTTTTATCAGAAACAATATCCTGATGAGGATTTCTCCAATATCATTGAATACCCCAATCGGGATGTGTTCAAGACAGAAGAAGATGTTGAAGTGGGGACTGATGATGACTTCAAATTGAAAAGTTTACCATTGGCAAGAACAAGGATTTTACGTATATTCATCCAAAACATGATCACCATCCCCAAATTAAACATCCCCAAATTAGCAGCACATAGACATCCAGGTTCATGGTTCTATTTACGTAATTTATTTATTGGGAATGTGCTTCAGTTCTTATTGTATAAGAAAATCACGGAGATGATCCAACGGGCCATGATAGATGAAAACTTCAAGGCTTATATTGACCAACTGGCGGAAATCAATTCACCCACGGATATTCTTCAAATGTTGAATATCATTCTTTCTAAAGAGGGAATCATAGCTGGGTATGAACATTCCTTGATTGTGTTTGGATACTGGAAAGATGAATCCAAAGACTGTGAAGTTTATTACAATTATATCAAAAAACTTTTGGTAAAGCTATAGATGTCTGGCTGAAAAAAAAACATTAACATCCCATGTTCCTTTTTTCTTCCAAGTCATATATCCTAAGTAGTAGTGTGGTACTAAAAGTAGATCACTAGTCTGTAGACATTCTAATGTATTATATGTAAAATTTGTTTTATGATTTTTGCAATCATTATTTTTTATTATGGGGGAGGTGCGGCGCCGTCCATTTGAATGAAAAACAACTCCGATATCGCATTGGCATTTCATTTTATTTATATTGATGATGTATTCCTCTCTTTGAATTATTTATTCTTGTTCGATTGATTCAGTTCCTAGAAGTGATAAATCAGTCGAAATGGCAAAGGATAAGAGTACACCCTCAGATAAAGACTGGCACAATTGTGACTATGCCATTAAAGAACAAGATAGGTACCTACCTATTGCAAATGGCAAGTAAATTGATTTTTATCATTTTTTTATAAAGAAGAATAATACTAACTAGTGTATTATCTTTTAGTGGCTCGAGTGATGAAGAAGGCATTACCAGATCATGCAAAACTTTCCAAAGAATCCAAGGAGTGTATCCAAGAATGTGTTTCCGAATTCATATCATTTCTAACGAGTCAAGCTGTTGATAAATGCACACTAGAGAAGAGAAAGACCTTAAATGGAGAAGATATATTATGGTCAATGTATACCCTTGGATTTGAGAACTATTCAGAAACGTTAAAGATATATTTGGCAAAATATCGAGAATTCGAACAACGAGAAGCAGAAAGGAAACCACCTAAGAAAAGACAAAGAAGGAGTCAGAAAGTACTTCCGGATATAGAGGAGGATTCCAGCGATTTAGAAGAAGAAGAATACGATGAAGATGAAAATGTCAGTCTTGGAAGCAACGAAGACGTATCACCCAGAACTGCCGTGGGCAATACCACATTCAAAGATGAAGTAGAAAATGAAGAAGAAGAAGAAGAAGAAGACGATGAAGAGGTAGAGGTGGAGTTAGAAGAAGATCAGCAACAAGTTGTCTATGATTTCGCTTACCACGCTACATCTATGCAACCTCAATATCAAAGTCAAGTGAGTAGACACTTTATTCCCACTGTGTCATCTGCACAAGAAAATGATGTATTGCAGCAATTTCTTGTAAATCCTCCATCGAGTCGATCAAATAGTAATGATGAAGACCTAACTGCATATAATCAATTTAAGTAATTATGAAGAGTATTTTAGTTAGTTAGTTAAACAACAAATGCCGAGCCATGCTATCGTTTCATTCCCAATTAGGCAAAATTGGACAAACGCGAGGATAAATTTTTCAAAAAGAAAGTTTTGGTACCTACTACACAAACGGCATTCTTATTATATGCTTGAACTTTCGTCGATGTCATATATAATAATAAAGCCCTCGCTTCGTTTAGTCATAATTTTTTTTTAAGGTAGGCTGTCTCCTCAAAGAAGTTTTTGAATATATATATATTCTTCAGTTGTTCGTGCCTTATTTGTAGTCAAAACTGGTAGCAACATTGTCTTTAGGGTTTTTCTTTTTTCAACAATGGATGGTATATGACTTCACACAATAATATATTATGATAGAAACACATAGTCGCGTACTTAAATCATTATATATGATCGATTGAAACATTCTCTTTTCATAAGGGAATATCGTATTGACCATATTGTATAATATATACGTATGATGTACATATGTACCTGTAACGTTCTTTTTGATACTAAAAAAATTCAACCCTTTTTTGAACACGGCACACGCCCCCTCACTGATTTTTTCCAGCCCCCCTCCAGTGGCTCTTAGGGTACATAGTAGAAAAAGAAAAATCCTCTCCAAATTCCCCTATAATTCTAGACTTTAGTTTCATTGATCCAAAGCCATAATCTATCCATAGCATCATCATTGAAGCTGTTTAGTGTATTTACAGAGCTACACTAACCAATCAGCAACAACACCCCCGCGCCCCAACAACATCCATCATCATCTACATCTTTATCAACCCCATCATCAACATCAAAAACTTTAAAAGGCAACAGTCAATATTGAAATTGACACCAAAATGATGAAAACATTTAGAAGAAGTAAAAGGCAATCAAGTTCATCTGGTTCACCTAAGCACTCTATAACAAGAGTTAGCTCCATTGGTGGAGATGTCGGTAATGTATTGGAATCACCCAAGAAAGTTATAAAGGCATTATATGATTATCAACCTCAGGGCCCTGGAGAATTAAAATTTGTTAAAGGGGACTTTTTCCATGTCTTAAATGATGTAGATCAAGATGAGAGTGGAGATACATCAAATTCATGGTATGAGGCAACCAATCCTGTCACGCATGTTAAAGGAATGGTTCCTGTCAGTTATTTTGAGGTTTTCAATCGATCAAGGCCTTTAGCCAAAGAAAATTCAGCATCAACAAGTTCAACTTCAGGAATCGACACACCCAACAGTACATCCACAACAACAAATCGTTCAACTCAAAGAAATTCAAGTCAAACTCTTTATGCTGTTGTACTATATGAATTTAAAGCAGAAAGAGAAGATGAATTGGATATATTCCCGGGAGAAAATTTAATAATATGTGCTCATCATGATTATGAATGGTTTATTGCAAAGCCTATAAATAGACTAGGTGGTCCTGGATTGGTTCCTGTTACTTATGTCAAAATAATTGATTTATTAAATCCCGTGTCTCAACAACCCAACATAGATCCAAGTAATCATGAAGAATTTGTACGTACTATTGATCAATTTAAAATCCCAACTGTTGAACAATGGAAAGAACATAATGCAAGATATCAAGCATCTACCATCCCTCTTGGATCCATATCAAATACGCAAACACCCCCAATATCTTCGAATACTCAGTTCTTTGAAGCTAATGCCAATAATGGATCAAATAGATCATCATTGAGTTCTTCCAACACAGTTATTTTGGAAGCAGGAGTCGATTCATATCAATTGGATCATGGAAGATACCAATATCTAATTACAGCAAAACTATCTAATGGTAAAGTTAGACAATTGTATCGTTATTATCAAGATTTCTATGATTTACAGGTTAAATTATTAGAATTATTCCCCTATGAGGCTGGGAAAATAGAAAATTCAAAAAGAATCCTTCCATCGATCCCTGGTCCATTAATAAATGTTAATGATAGTATATCAAAGTTGAGACGTGAAAAGTTGGATTATTATTTAAGAAATTTGATTGCATTACCATCACATATATCAAGATCAGAAGAAGTTTTGAAATTATTTGAAGTGTTGGAGAATGGCTTTGACAAGGAAGTATCTGGAGAAACCATCAATACCAAGCGATCATCAAAGCCAATAAGTCGTCAATCTCACTATCAACAAGATAGATTATCTCAATACTCCAATTACCCTAATAATCTTCCTAATTCTAGAAATTCAAATAGTCCCCCATCAGAAACACGATCTAGATCGTCTAGTACTAATCTTATAAATAATGTTCCTGGTTCTTCTACAGGTGCCGTTGGAGCAGGTTCTGCTGCCAATACTAGTCTCACATCCACATCTGCTAGCAATATTAGCCCAGTCGATACTAAACAACAACAACAAAAAGTCAAAGTCAAGTTTTATTTCGATGAGGATATTTTCGTATTATTATTACCAGCTAATCTTAGATTGCAAGATCTTAAAACCAAATTGTATAAACGATTAGAATTGGAAAAGAATGAGGGTGGGGCTGCTGCACAAGACATTCAACTATTTTTAAAAAATGACTACGATGATTTCCTTAGTGAAAACAATATTCTTAATGATGACTTTGACAGTGTACAAAGATCAAAGTTGAAGGAGTTTGAAGTGGATGATGACAACAAATTCCATGGAATTTTGTTTGACAAGTGTAAATTGGTCATTCTTGTATAATCCTAAATCTTTTCACAAGAAAGAGTTATTTTTGTAAACTCATATTATCCACCTACAACAACTCACACAAGCACATATGTATTATATTTAGGAATTTTTATATTGTAATTGTATAACCCCTAATGGCATTAATAATAGACATAAAAATTTATCTGTATAATTTTGCAGTAGTAGAGACAACGCGACCAAATCATTTTTGTAGGAAAGATTTGAAATATAAACAAACGATATCATATTCTTTAAACAACAACAACAACCAAAGGCTATCATCTAAGTTAAAGAATCAATTGAACCATCTATCCATCCATATACACAAACACATATTGATGAGATGACAGAGTCAGGCAACTCCGGGCGTGTATCCTTTTTTAGAAATATTTTTGGTCCTTTGTATCGGAGACCATCATCTCAGAAGAAGCATAATGAAGTTAATAGTCGACTACCCAGGGTGTCGTCTACAAAACCCAATGAAGGTAACAGGATAGCAAACCTTTCCAATAAATCGATAAACGCTAGTCCTTTGACTCCCAAAAAGAAACAAATTGCAACCAAAGATGCAACTATTACACGTCTGGAAGTAATTAAGGCTATTACTACCCCTACTTCTACAAAGAAACGAAAGCATCGAAAAGTTGTCAAAGATATACCTGTTCCACATGAGGATGGGCATGATGTCACCAACCAATCTATAAACCTTAATAATTCTCAACTGTTGGAAAATCATAAACCTACTTTCACAATTGCAACACCCGTAAAGCCACAGTTTAGCTTTTCAGATGCAATCAATCGTAAATTAAAAGAAGCTGGGGCAACATTATTAAATCCTATTGAAATATCAAAATCAGATGGAAATGAAAATGAAAATGAAAACGAATCGGCATTTCTGTTCAGTTCTCACATACGAAGGAAACTCGCCGAATCTGCAAATAGTACAGCCGAGCTACGAACACCTTCACCGCCGATGGTCCCTGCTCCGGATACCAATTCTATTTTAGAGGAAATATCACCATATACCAAGGCTTTTACCATAGATAGTGGCAATGATAAATCTGGGTACTTGCCCCAAAATGAGTTTGAACGAAAGAAGGTTAATATCTCACCGGAATCAAATGATTTTATTAAGTATGACTTTATACCACAGCCACATAAAAGCAGTACTACTAAGAAGGATGATCAACCCGAAATAGAAATCACGTCAATCGCAGTACCAAAAGAATCCATTTCATTTAGCCGACTTATTGAAGCAAAACTCGAGAAAACAGAAAGCCCCATAGCCAGACGTATACCACCACCATCAGTACAGTCATCACCTATCAGAAGGGTTACTACATTAGGGGATGAAACTCCTATTCGAAATCGAGTTCCCTCCTTTGAAGAACTAATTCAAGAGCAGTCAACACCAACGTCGTTAGAAAGGCTGCTGCAAGCCAGTAGTCCTTTAGCATATAATAAGACCAGCTCTAACCCGAATAGATCATTGCGACTTCCTAATGGCGCCGAAAGAAAAACAAGGCAGGCTTCAAAGGTACCATCATCATCATCATTATCACCATCAAAACAGGACGACTCGCCGTCAAAAATCTTAAATACCGGGAGTAAGAGAAAGCTTTTATTTGTCAATAGTGATTCCGAAGACGAAGATAATGATAAGCCAAGAGGACCACCTCTAAAAATGACGAGGGGTATAAATCAGAAACGGCGTATAATACCAAGACGAGCATTGAGACGTAGAAGAATTGTTCGAATCACATCAAACACAATCAGAGTAGTTAATTCTGATAGTGATGATACATCCAGCGATGTTGTAGTAGTAGAGGGCTCTCAGATATGGTCAGCTTAATATACTCGATCTAATGTCTCTTCAAGAAGTAAGTAGTTATTAGTCTATGCTATCCATTTTCCTTTACTGTAATAATAATAGTGTAATAATAAATTCGTCAAAATACGTCAAACTGCGGCATGGATCTTAGTAAGTAAGGTGGCTTTTACAAATTGGAGGTAAAAGTGAAATTAGTAACTAATCCATTATTATATATCTCGTCGATTAGTCGATTGGTTATTTGCTTGCTGATATCAATTGAATACTGTCTTTCTAATAATTTATCGTACCAACAATGATTTCCCCAAAATATTCATTAACTCACTACTTCTATCCAGCTAAGACATTTGTTGCTGCCCCACAAATCGTCAATGTTTACTTGGACTATAACTGTCCCTTCTCAGGAAAGATATTCTTCAAATTGAGAGATACAGTGATCCCATCGTTAGAGAAGAAACACCCAAGCAAATTTCAATTTGTGTTTGTCAATGTAATTCAACCATGGCATCCAAACAGTATTCTCTTGAATGAGTTTTCCTTAGTTGCAGCTAAGATCATTAGAGAAAAGAATACTGAAGACTCAAATAAGTTGTTTTGGGATATTTCTGAAAGTATATTCAAACATAAGGAAGCCTTTTATGATACTGCCACCGTTTTACAAAATCGTAATGAAACTTATGAATATATCTATGATATAGTTGCCAAAGATGTCAAGTTCCCATTCACCAAGCATGAGATATTATCTCAATTACAAATCCAACCTCAAACTGAATTAGAGAAACAAAGCAATAGTGGGAATGGAGCCACTATTGACGTGAAATATTTCACTAGATACTTGAGAGGTGTTGGTGTTCATATGACTCCAACTGTCAGCGTCAATGGTATTGTCAATGATTCTATTTCTAGTGGATCTGAACCTGAAGTCTTAGCTGACATTTTCGCTAGTCATTTATAGGGTAATATTAATAGAGTATAACTGTTAGCTATATTAATACAAAATATAAAATATACAACAATAATTTTATTTACTAATATACAAATTCTAAAGCTTATTCTGCTTTAAGATCAACAGATTTGTCATCCGAAGCATCAGCTTGAGTAGCATTCATAGTTAGCATTATCACATTGACATTTTTAGCAAATCTCCCTTCTCTATTTGTAGCAATAATTGGAAGCTTTCTTTGAAATCCCCTAAATAAATTCCAGATTCTCGTCGTCATCATCCTCCTCCTCCTCCTCATCATCATGCTCATCATTCTCATCTGTTAGAGGCTGACTACTCAACTCTATCAACTGATTACGGATTGTGCTACCGTCCGGCAAATTTTGGGGGTCTCTGACGAAACAGCCCTCCAATGCTTTCTCGTCTATTTCTTTTCTCCATTGCGAGTCGTTTTCTCTTTCGTTTGCTCTTTTGCGTTTTAATGATTTCTCAGCTTTCGTTGATTCCTTTAAATCGGCTTTATTTTTTAAAAATCCAGAAAGGAGAAATCTGTAATACAGACTTTTGGCGGATTCAAAGATCTAACTATAATATTGGATACCGACAAATTTAAATGATAGACACCGTTAATGTTCGTCCATTTTACCAAATCAGTTGTGGCATTTTTCACCTTTTTACGGTCTCTATAATTATATTGTGAAAGTAAAATTACCTTTAATGTAACTTGAACCTATGAAATGACCAGCAATTTCTGGAGCCTCTAGGTTTAACTTGTAACTGTATGTAGTTATTTCATTTGACACGTAACCGCATTCAAATATGTCAGTAAAACCTTCAACTCCATGAAGTAAGTGTTGTCAGACACATTCTTTTATAAACGTTCTATGCATTTTATGAGAACTTTTTGCTCCGTCTCCATTAAATACTGTGGTGTAGAGATCGTATAGGATCAAAAAATCTGATGACATATTCAAAAGTTTTATCACTACTTGGGCTTTGATATTCAACTAGCATCGTAATGACATTAGTTGTGCTAAATTGTTGACCTGTCAATATTCTTTTGAAAGAATATTTTTGCATTAGTTCATCCATTTTATAAAAATTGAAACCCAGGATCCTCTGTTGAAGTTTTCTCAAGACTCTTATATCTTTACGGCTGATCTCGTGCTTGAAGTCTTTAAAACCCCTAATCGGTTTTGCTTGTGGAGGTGACAGACTGAACGTGTCAGCATATTTAGGAGAAGATGTTACTGCTGGTACACCCTTTGGATCATTTAAACCAGGGCTATATATTCAAGCGATTTATAGAGGCTGGTGACTATCATTCGTTTTTTAGAAGTATTGATAGGAAGGCCCTTCTTTAAAATTTCCATAGACTTAACTCGGTGTGTTCCCAAACGGCACAAAATGGCAAATATTTTTGCATTCTTACTGTAGTGATTATCGCTGGCGATAAATTCAATTTTGCATTTAACCTGTCTGAGTATCTTTGAGTACAGTAAACTATTATATTCCTTGCTTAGCTCGGCTTCTCCAAAATCTAACATTATAGAGGTTATATAGTCACATTGTAAAGCCACGGGAATATCACTAGAACAAGATTGCCTGAATGTCTGCGAAAATATTTCCGTATAACCCTCAGCTGGAAGTTGTTCGCCATTTGTCGTGAAGTCATCGTAGTTTGGAAAAAGTTTACACTTCAATGATAATATCATTCTTGTCAGAAGACACAACTAAATCAGGACGTGAGCCTGTAGCTGATACGTTATTGCTATGATAAGGTTGCAGATTATAGTCGACCTCCCCTACTACTGTCGACTTTAATATAGTGTTACGTGTGACTCTAATTTGGAGTCTTAGCCAAAGTCTTAACCAGCCACCAGTAGTTATAGATTATGTGTGCAAGTTGTATTCATGCAAAATATAATTATTCTTTTTAAAATATACAAGAATTATTCACTAATATACAAATTGAAGATCATTATACAAATTCTGAAGTTTATTCTGCTTCAATATCATCGTCATCTGATTCGTCATCTAAAGCTCCAGCTTCAACAGTCAAAATGTCTTCATTATTATTGCTACCTTGATATTTTCTAGCAAATCTCGAGGCACGACCTTGAAGTTTAGCTTCATTTCTAGCAAGGATTTGAAGTTCCTTCAATTCCTTAGCAAATGCATTTCTGACAGCATGATTGGAAAACGTATCCCACATCTTTAATGCACCACTTACACCACCAACAGTCAAATGACCAGCAACTTCAATATCAACTGCAAATGAAGAAGTTAAAACATTACCTACCCCAAAGTCACGAGACAAAACCATGGATGGACCACCCTTTTTATCAGTTGGGCATTTCCAAAGTTTAATAACCTTATCTCCCATGGCACTGGTAGTTAAAACACCAGGAATATGTGGATTGGCATTCAATGAAGAAATACCAGCATCATGAGCATGTAATGTCCATACTGGTTTCTCAAGAACTCTAGCATCATAACAATATACATTACCAGTATCTGTACCAACGTAAAATGTTTCAGGAGTTGAAGCATGACCCCAACTAACATTTTCAACTTCCTCACTTGGTCCAACTTTATAGTTCTTAGTCATTTGTGATACGTCAGATATTCTTACATCTGTTATACCGGCAGTACCATCATAACCACCAGTTAATAAGATGGAAGCTTCTTGTAAATGCCATTGAGATGATGAGACGGTTTTATTGGCATGTATGGTGTTTAATGATCTTACAGCAGTACCATTGTTTAAATCCCATAATTTAACGGTATTATCGGCTGATGTTGACGCTAAGACTGATCTATGAGTTTTGTTATGAGATAACGATAAAATTGCATCAGTATGATGAGTAGTAATATGCTTTGATTTTTTAGCCTTCTTCTTAGACTTCTTTTGAATTCCATTATCTGTTGGAGCACCTAATATTAAATCAGGGAATGATTTGTCTACATAATCCAAATTCCAAATTTCAATTTGAGGATCAAAAGTACCAATAGCAGCAAAATTACCGACGTTATTATTATTTTCTTCAACATCTGATTGACCTGGTTTATAATTTATCCATTCGACGCACAAGGGGAATGCTGGTAACATGATATCATGATGAACATATAAATTGGCTTCTCTAACCAATCCCTTTGCAACATCACTATCAAGTTTATCTTCTTCTTCTTCTTGAGCTCCATTTGGAGCACCTGCACCATCATCATAAACATAGACATCCAAATAAGAGATATCATCTTCTGTTCTGGTTGCCAATACTAAACTATCTGTAGGATAGATTTGTGATTCTTGCTTTTCTTCTTGTAAATCAACTTCATTTGGTAAACTTAAATATGGATCATTTCCATCTTCATCAGTATGATATTTGGCTTCATTAGGTAAACCAGGAAAGATAGTGACATCTTCCCCTTCACTATCTTCTTCATCATTATCATAGTTTTCCAAGTCATATTCTTTTAAGTCGTCATCGATCTCAAGTTGATCATTTAAATTAGGTTCAGAATGTTTGGCTTCTTCTAAATCTTCTTTGGCATCATTCAATTCCAATTTAGCCATGGCGGTGATTCTTTCCATTTCTTCGTCATCCAATTCATATTTTTCGGGAAACTCAGAGGCAAATCCTCTTGGGACCCACGTACTCGATGAAATCATTTCCTAAATCTGAAAACTATCTTAAACGAAATCGTTCTAACTTCTTACGACTAATCACCTTTAAAAGTTGAATAAATTTTTAGGTTAACTTAGAGATGAGTGGGACTGCACAAAAATAAATTTTTCACATATTGAATTGTAACCTGTAAAAATGACAGCATATAACAACCTGTAAAAATAAGTGGCTATATACATACGTAGTTGCAAATGAACTTTGTTATATACTTGGTTGTAGGTATTGGTCTAGATAGATATATATAGATAGGTATATAGGCATGTATAAGATATAAGTGTAAATATTATACAAATCAAAGTAATACGACACCAACACCACTGGTTTTGTCATCAACAACTTCTTTAGTAGTAGGATCAATACCTCCATAAATTGGGAAAGTTTTATAATTGAACAAGTAATAATTCAAATAACCATCACCACTACCAAACTTAGCATCCTTGATAAAATAGGAATTATCTTGAGAAGACAAACAGTTGAATACATCAACATCAAATTGCTTGGACGTAATTAAAGCATCTGTTATTAATGAATTCAATCTTTGTTTATAATTATCCTTACCAGCAGAATCAGAGGCGTAATAGAACAAGTAAGCAATCCCTAATTCATTATGTTGAGGATTCTCTAATACCGTGAATGGCAATAAATAATATGAAAAGAAATCAGTTATTTTACCATCTTTATTTTCAACAACATAAGTTTTAATAACATTTGATTTTGAATCACTGGCACTAGATTTACCACCTAATAACCAATGATTAAATTCATGTTTTTCAAACACTTGAATTAAATCAAATCTTTTATTGAATTCCGTAAACAAATCAAAAACTTGATCCAAATCACTCGATTTAATTTCTCTTAATCCTTCAGTCTTAGTATTATTTGGCAATGCATAATATGCCAACATACTAGCCTTGGTTTGATCTTCAGGTAAATGGGAGAATCCTACATCATGAAGTTTTGACCAATTAATTGGACGATGGGTATAACGAGAAACAGCAAGTGGTGAAGGTAAAACAACACCAGCAGTATAAAGAGCTTGCCAAATATTTTCTTTATTAACTCTTCTTGTGATTTCTTTAATTAATACTGGTGCCAATCTTTTATTTCTTAATTTCTTATGAATAACCAAGAAATTGATTTCAACACTTGGAATTATTTTACCTGATTGATTAAGTTTTAAAGTAACTGGAATTGCCGAAATAAAAGCTACTAATTTATTTGAATCTTTAACTCTAACACCAACATGCCAATTTTTCCTCCAACCTGGAGGTTTTAAAGCCCAATTGAAAAACTCATGACTATATTTAAATCTAAATGTTCCATCTTGATCTTCAACATAATGTTCATATAAAAGTTGATATACTTCATCTAATTGATCCTTGTCTTCAATATCTACCGTACTCCATTCAAATTCTTTAATTAAGGGAAATGGCGTGTCTGGGATATCTTCTGGCTTTTTGGAAATATCAATTGGACCTTCAGAATCAATCTTTTCTTCTAAACTAGGAACGGGTTGGGTTTTCCAAAACTTATAATCTTTCATTTGCTTCTGTTCTGTTTCGGTTAAACTCTCTCCTGTGCTCAAGAGTTTTAATAACTCCTCGATGGACTTTGTAGAAGGCTTATCACCACTACCGCTACCACCACTTGACATTTTATACAGATGGATGTGTTTCTAACTGGTGGTAATAGGGAATTAGATATTTGATTCGACCAGTTTCATTCATAGAATTTTAATTTCACGTATAATGATAAAAATTATACGGGCAAAGTTTTTTCTGCCTCCTTTTGTTGAAACATTTTTTTGAAGTATGGAATAAATTTAGAGTTTTATAAAATCAACTTTTGATATCGTATTCTTCATATTTTGCATAGTAAGAGGCAAATACAATGGTGCTAAAGAATTCCAAATGGGATAAGAAGGCGAAATACCAATATATGAAGAAACATGGTATTAAGGTGAAACCTAAGAATGACGCATCAAAACAGGAACCCAAACAGAAATGGTCGGGGAAAGATCTAAATATTGGAGCTGCAAATAATGGAAATCGAGTTCTACTAGATGAATCTGATGATGAATATGATTCTGAGGTGGACGATGCATTAATTGAACACTTCTATCCCCAATTAGGTGAATCTGAAATTACCAGAGAGCAAAAGATGAAGCTTAAACAACAAATAATCCGAGATCTACAAGAGAATCAGAACGATGACAAAGAGAATGGGGATCAAGGTCAAGAAGAAAAAGAAGAAGAAGAAAATATAGAATTAGATGGAATATATCTTGGATCAGATGAGAATAAAAGAAATGAATTTACCCAGGAACCAGAAGCCAAGTTCAATTTTGAAGAGTTCATGGCCAATGCCAATCAAAATCGAACAAAAAAGAATAGGAAACTATTGAACAACAAATTGTCAGATAATTTCTTGGAAGAGTATGGGATATCAAGTTATAGTGAACTCACTAAGAAAAATGATGATTATAATGATGTATATTATTCCAAGAGAAGTCAAAGAAATATAAATGATATAAGTGCCAAAGAATTAGATGGTTTTATAATCGGAAAAGATTCTCTCTCACAAGTGGGTGATAAAAAAGCATCAAAATTACAAAGTCGTGTCCATTACATATCACAAGAAGAGGCGGATGAGGATAAGAGACGAGCTGAATTGGCGAATGAGGAGAAGTTTTATAAGGAAATGAAAAGAAAATTCGATTCATCCAAGCCTAATGTAAGAGGAAAGGGGAAGATACTAGAGATCAATACATTCAATGACTCAACTCAATTATCTAATTTAAATTCAAATATAATAAATAATTCTTCTAAAGATAAAACTAGAATAACTGATGGTGAAATGGATAAGGATATAGACTTCCTATTGGGTAGGGATCCTATTAACGAGAATAATGACTTACGAATGGACGATAAAAGTAACAATGGCAAAGATGTTGACGAATTCTTATCAGGTTTATCGATAAATGATAAATCAATATCCCATGAAAAGAAACAACCACGAAAAGTAATTGCTACAAATGTACCCAAGAGTCTCGATCTTTTGGATGATTTACTAGGGTAGATTTTTATAAAATATAAGAAACCTTAATTATACACTTTATCTAATGATGATATTAATCATCCCAATACAAATCTTAATTAATAAACTATGAGTGATGGGTAACGAGCTAACCTTTGAAATATCTATAATTATAAAGCAACTAAAATGTCGCTCTTATCTTTTGCAGTCCTAAATGTCGTTCGGAATAGGATAGTGATTCAACTATTTCTTCATTACTTTCCCTTAAAAGGTTGATTTAGTCGATGATATTCCTATTAGACAATATTGACTCTGTTCAATTCATTCTACCTATCATACAATCAACGTACTAATGATTTATTCTTCTTCTTATTATAATGTGACATCACAATTCATCACCAAGAAAATCATTCGCGGACTTTTTTTTTAATGGCTGTAATTTCATTATTAATCAAAAAAGGTTTGGTTTTATGAGCAGTCAGTCATTACTGTTAATTGTACAAGTGATTCAATCTTGGTTTTCTGTTCCTTTACTTGTAACCCCACAATTCACAATTTATCATGAGTGGAGGAACAAGCGTGATAGAGCACGTCACGTCGCCATCTGCCCTCTCATCCACGGGGAATAATAATAACAATGGCAGTACAACAACCACACTTTCCGAGCAAGATCATGAAGCCATTAGACTTTTTGAAATGGCAATTGAGAAGGAATCACACGGTATGATGTCTGACGCGGTAGGATATTATAGACGAGCATTTAAAATCAATGATCGAGTCGATTCATTATATCGAACTGAAAAGGTTCCACATGCCATTACAAAATTAAAGGAGGAAAGTGGGAAGAATTCGGGAACAAGAGTTGATGAAGAAAAGATCAAATTAATTGATGTTGATGAATTAATATCAAGCTTTGTTCATATTGATGCAACTGCTCACGATCCTTTGAGTCTGATCCATCACGATGATCCCAATAATGTTACTATTAAATTTGCCAATCTTGGTCTCGATAATCATGAAGAAGTGGCTGATATAAAACCAGTATCGCCATTAATACATCTTCCTAATGATGTTTGGCATAGAATTCTTGAAATTCTTATAGTGACGTCTCCAGAATCTTGGTTTAACTTTTCTATTACTTGCAAAAAGAATGCTTATTTAGGATTGGGTTCATCAAATACATGGAGAGAATTATGTAATCTTGTATTCAAGAATCAAGTCTATGAAGAGAATGTCTTGTATCTAGCCAATTTATCGACTTCAACAGATAGAGATGAATTACCTGTTCCTAAGGATCAACTACAAATTTTACCTCAATATAATAATTCTTGGAAATATATGCTACATAATCGACCCTTTATCAAATTTTTAGGATGTTATATCAGTGTTGTCAATTATTATAGTGAAGGTGGTAAGGCCGAGTTTTCCAATAGTTGGACAAATCCAGCTAGAAGTATAACATATTATCGTTACATTCGATTTTATCCTGATGGTACTTGTGTTAAAGTATTGTCTGCCATGGAACCAAATAATGTAATTCCTCATTTACTGAAATTCAATACTCTGAAAAGTATATCTGGTTATATACTGGATCCAAACATTAGACCAGGTAGTAGTCAACAGTCTAATCAACAAGTCAAAGAAAATCAAAGGATTTATCATGCTCGTTGGACTATTTCAACTACTGGTGAAGTACATATAACTATAGAAGATGGTTCAGTACCTTATTATAACTTCCATTATTATTTTGACGTCAAGCCATTAGGAGGCATATATAAGCATAATAAATTGACCTGGGGTAGATATTTTGCTATTAGAAAGAAGATGGGTGATGATGATGATAGAGAAGGTGAAGAGACGGTGTTTTCTCTTAAGAATGAAAAACCATTCAAGTTTCTGAGAGTCAGAAGTTATAAGCTAGACAATTAGTTTAGTTTTAGTATGGTTGAAGAAGTGTTATTTAGACATTCAACCACGATAGATAGTAACGGATGATTTATATATAAACTAAAGTAGATAAATGATTAATTAATTAATTAATTTGCAACTATTAATATCAAAATCCATATGGTATGAAGTGTAATTGTGGTCACACCACGCGTAATCATCGTACCAATATTTTTAAAGGGACAAAGAAAAAAAGTGAAATTTTTTTTCTATGGGCCTCTAAGAAAAATTGCATCGTTGGAAAATTTGATTCATCTATAAAGCGTGTTACCATTGGTATTTTATACTGAGAAACTATAAAACAACAAAGTGAACATGTCTCGTTTCTTTGCTGCCGGTAACGATTCAGATTCGTCTTCTGAAGAGTCGGATTTATTGAGTTCTGATGAAGAATTACTTTCTTCTTCTGGAGAGGAAGATTCTGAATTTGGAAATGATTCGGATTCAGATGATTCGGATTCAGATTCAGATGCTCGTCCTACTGGTCCTAGTTACTTCTTGAAGAAGAGCTTTTTAAAAGGAGATGATGATGATTCAGATTCAGACAGTGATGAAGGTAAAAAAGTTGTGAAATCAGCCAAGGAAAGATTATTAAGTGATATGGAAGAATCTATTGAAAAGATTAATGTTCATAAGAGAACTAATAATTGGTCAACCGTTTTAACTGAATTTGAAAAATTGAATCGTTTAATAATAAAATCTGGTCAACAAAATATTGCCATTCCAAATTTCTATATAAGATGTTTAGGTGGTTTAGAAGATTATATTATCGCAACCACAGAAAGTGAAAAATCTGAAAAATCATTAAATGCTGCCGAATCAAGAGCCTTTAGTACCATTAAACAAAGAGTCAAGAAACAAATCAAAGAATATCAATCACAATTTGATTTATTCCGTGAATCTCCTGAATTATTCGATAAAGAAGAAACCGTCGAAATTGCTCCATTAGATGGTCAAAATGATCAAACTGATTATAGTTCCAATAGATCCATGGGTCCAATTTTCATTGTATTGAAAGAAATTGCCGAATCTCGTGGTAAGAAGAATGCTGATAAGTTTGAACAAATCAATACTTTGGAAAGCTTATTAAGCGAAAACTTGGAAAAGGGAAGTGCCTTTGAATTAATTACCATTTATCAAATCTTATTATCTATTAGATTTGATGCTTCATCCAATCAATCCTTTATGCCAGTTGATCAATGGAAAAAGAATGAATCTGATCTTACTGATTTATTGGATTTGTTAGATAAAAATATTAAAAGTTATCAACTTTCTGAATTGGGTGTTTCAACTGATGACATTGATATTGAACCAATCCCAAGAGCCGATGGTGTTAAAGTCATTTTTGGTTCAGTCACCTCATTAATCGATAGATTAGATGATGAATTTACCAGATCCTTACAAAATACTGATCCTCATTCTCTTGAATATGTTGAAAGATTAAAGGATGAATCAAGTATCTATAGATTAATCGTTAGAGGTCAATCTTATATTGAATTAATTACTCCAGAAGAATTCACCACCAAATCTGAACAAATAGCAAGAATTACCCTCAGAAGATTAGAACACATTTATTATAAACCAGATCAATTGATTATAGCCAATGAAGCTGAAGCTTGGAAAGATATACAAGCTGATTCAACTATTGTACCAAAGACTTCTTCACCAGCTGAAACTGTTGAAGGATTGAATGAATTCTTGGGTAAACACCAAAATTCAATCTATGGTAAACATAGTTTATTATTCACCATCTATTATTATGCTGTGAATAGTAAGTACACCAAGGCTAGAGAATTATTTTTAGCATCAAAATTGTTTGGTATTATCAATCATTCAGATTCAACTTTACAAGTTCAATATAATAGAGCTATTGTTCAATTAGGTTTAAGCGCTTTTAGAAATGGTGCCGTTGAAGAATCTCATAAAATTGTTAATGAAATTGTAAATTCTCAAAGATCAAAAGAATTATTAGGTCAAGGTTTCAATTCAAAGTATCCTAATCAAGCTACTACTGCCGAAAGACAAAAATTATTACCATTCCACCAACATATTAATTTGGAATTGCTCGAATGTGTTTACATGACATGTTCATTATTGATAGAAATCCCAATCTTGGCTCAAGCATCCAACTCTTCCAAGGACAAGCGGAAGTCTTCTATCAAATCATTCAAGAGTAAATTAGAATTCCATGATAGACAATTCTTCACTGGTCCACCTGAAAGTATCAAGGATCATATTGTTCATGCTTCAATTGCTTTACAAAAGGGTGATTGGTCTAAATCATATAAATTATTATCTGGAATTAAGATTTGGAAATTGTTCCAAGATAACGATAGTTTATTGGTTATGTTGAAGAGTCAATTACAAGTTGAAGGGTTAAGAACTTATATTTTTACTTACAAGGGTGTTTTCACTAAATTGTCAATTGAAAAATTATCTAAAGTATTTGATCTTTCAAATGAAAACGTTGTGGAAATCTTAGAGAAGATGATTGAATCTAATGAACTTGGTGGTTCTTTTGATGAATCTAAATTATTCATAAACTTCACCAGCAATGAACCACACAGGTCAAGATTACAAGAATTGGCCATTGTTATGAATGAAAAGGTTGGTTTATTGACCGAGAAGAATGAAAAGACTGCTTCTAATGGTTATGGTAAGAAACAAACCACTCAACAAGGTCAAGGACAACAAAGTAATCAAAACAACCAAAATCAACAACAAGGTCAACAACAAAATCAAAATCAACAGCAAGGTCAACAACAAGGTCAACAACAAGGTCAAGAACCTCAACAAAACCAACAACCACAACAACAAAACCAACAACCCCAACAATCTCAACAACAACAACAACAAAGAGAAACCGAAGACAACAATAGATTCAGATATGCCAATGTTAACTCAAATAACGACGAGTTCCAATCCGCAGTTTAATACCTTATTTCGTTGTTCTTTAATTTTGTAAATTAATTAATTTCTTGCATTCATCCATATTACTTACATCCACTAGCATTTTGAAAATACATGAAATTATCATGATAAGGTGTCAATTACAGCGACGACTTATCTCTTGGTTCTATTTACGTGTAGCATAGTCTATACACACCTAATATACATTATTACGTTATATATATATAATTTTTTAAACAAAATTGTTTGTAATTGAAAAAACTAAAAAATTTCTTTTTGTGTAGCCCCATCAAAAAAAAAGAAGACATTAATAATTTTTATTTTTATTTTTAGATAGTAGAAGAGTTAAATCAATATCAAACGTTTAGGAGATTTAGAAGGTGGGTAGACAAATGACAGAACAGAACCAACCCAAGAAGTTAAAGGTTTCCTCCTTGTGTGAGCTTTGTCATTCAAGAAAAGCCGTTATGAAAAGACCCAAAAATTTACAAAAGTTATGTAAAGAATGCTTCTATAATGTATTTGAAACTGAAATCCATAATACTATAACGAGTGCCAATCTATTCCAACCGGGAGATAAGGTTGCTATCGGAGCTTCAGGAGGGAAAGATTCTACTGTGCTAGCGTCAGTATTGAAGACCTTAAATGAAAGATATAATTATGGATTAGAACTAGTCCTATTGTCTATTGATGAAGGTATTAAAGGGTATAGAGATGATTCTCTAGCTACAGTGAAGAGAAACCAAGTACAATATAAAATGCCTTTGGAAATCATATCATATAAGGATTTATATGACTGGACTATGGATGAAATTGTTTCTTGTGCTGGTATAAGATCATCATGTACATATTGTGGAGTATTAAGAAGACAAGCATTAGATAGAGGAGCTGCTAAATTGGGGATAAACCATGTTGTCACCGGTCATAATGCTGATGACATGGCCGAAACTGTATTGATGAACCTATTACGAGGTGATACTGCAAGATTAGAGAAATCTTGTGTGATTTTAACTCAATCTAGTGGATCACCAATCAAAAGATCCAAGCCATTTAAATATAGTTATCAAAAGGAAATTGTATTATATGCTCATTATAAGAAATTGGATTATTTTTCAACAGAATGTACATATGCACCCGAAGCATTCAGAGGAACAGCTCGTGAATTATTAAAATCATTAGAAGCTGTTAGACCGTCATGTATTATGGATATCATTTATAGTGGAGAACATTTAGTACTTGCTCCCAAGAAGAAGAAAGTCACGACCCAATATAAGAATAAGAAGAAGATTAGTGAAAACCTACTGCAAGAAATGGAAATCAATGCTGATGGATCAGTATCATTGAAGAGGAAAGAGTTTAAGGATGGTAATACTTGTGAGAAGTGTGGATATTTATCGTCTAATAGTATTTGTAAAGCATGTGTTTTGTTAGCTGGTTTGGAAATGAATAGACCAAAAGTTGGTATTGATAACAATATAGCTGTTGATGGAGCAGCCAAGCTCACAAAGACGCTAGAACAATTAAACTTTTAAGAAGGAGCTTTATAGATGAAGAATGTATTTATTATATTTATTTTTAATGTTATTTAATTTAACCAGATCTGTAAACATGGGAAGCAGAAGCTTGATGTTGAGGAAAGACCAAAGTTTCTGCAATAACTGTATTTTGTCTTCTTGAAACACCAAATACGACACTTTCGGCAATATCTTCAGGGCCTAATGGCTGAGTACCAGTATAGACTGAATCAGCTTGATCGGAATCACCTTTAAATCTAACCAAGGAGAATTCAGTCAAAACAGCACCAGGATCAACTTCCAAGACTCTGATTTTGGTATTGATTAATTCTTTTCTTAATGCATGAGTGAAAAAATTGACTGCTGATTTAGATGCACAATAAACAGCTCCACCTGGATATGGATCTCTTCCTGCTACTGATCCAATATTAACAATATCTCCTGAATTCTTAGCCTTGAAAATAGGTAAGATAGCCTGAGTCACATTGATCAATCCAATAACGTTGGTTTGAAACATACCTTCAATGTCTTCGTCTTCAATTTCACCTACTTGAGCCTTACCTAAAGCTTTACCAGCATTATTAATTAAAACATCGATATCGGCGAAATCTGATGGTAAACCAGTTATGAAAGGTCTAATGGTATCTTTAGCAGTAACATCTAATTTTGCGGAATGGATTTTAATATTGGGGAATTCTTTGAGTAAAGATTCACTTAAAGTAGTTAATCGATCATGTCTTCTAGCTGTTAAGATCAATTTAATCTTCCCATTGGCGGCCAGAGCAAATTCACGAGCAGTAGCTTCACCAATTCCTGACGAGGCACCAGTGATTAAGATGATCTTGTTGGCCAATCTCTCGGCTGCTTTCCTCCCAAACGACATTACGAAATCAATTGATAACAAGGAGAGAATAGGAACATTAAGAAAGAATGAAGAAAGTAGAATGATTTAAATCAATGAACAAAATTTTGACATATTTTGGGGGACAAAAATTGTGGAGTTTGCTCATATGAACTAATAATGTCGCACATGTATTTAAATATATATTAAATGAATGTATTGAATCTATCTAGTCTAAGCTCTATATAAATGACTAGCACTAGCTTGGTTTGTAGCAAATACTAATGTTTCAGCAATGACGGTATTTTGTCTTCTGGAGACTCCAAATACAATGATTTCAGCAATATCTTCCGCAATCAATGGTTCTGTACCTTTATAAACATCTTTAGCCTTTTGAGAATCACCTTTGAAACGAACAACGGAGAATTCAGTTTCAACATTACCAGGATCGACTTCTAAGACTCTGATTTTAGTATTGATTAATTCCTTTCTTAAAGAATGTGTGAAGAAATTGACAGCTGCCTTTGTAGCACAATAAACTGAACCTCCGGGATATGCCTCTTTACCAGCTATAGATCCAAGATTAACAATATCTCCTGAATTCTTAGCTTTAAAAATAGGTAATACAGCTTGAGTCAAAGTAATTAATCCCAATACATTGGTTTGGAACATTTGTTGAACATCTTGAGTTAAAATTTCTCCCACTGGATCTCTACCAAGTGCCAATCCAGCATTATTGATTAAAATATCAAGATCGTCAAACCCCTTGGGTAAATTCTTAATGAAACCAGGGATTTTTTCAAGATCAGCCACATCCAAATCAACAACATGAAGTTCAATCTTAGGATATAATGCCATTAAATCATGGGCAAGCTCACTTAATTTCTCTAATCTTCTAGCAGTCAAGATCAATTTAATTTGTCCATTGGTAGCCTCGGCAAACTCATAGGCAGTAGCCTTCCCAATTCCGGCAGAAGCACCTGTAATAAGTACAGTTTTGTTAGCCAATCTCTCTGCTGCGCTTGATCCTTGAGACATGATTCAATTGATGATGTGATAGTGTTATAAGAGTTTAAAAATGAAGTAAGAAGGGATCAACAATTTCCTTTTCATTTTTGTCGATTGGTTCGAACGGGTTGAAATTCCCGCTAAATTTTTTGGGGGAAGTGTTGCGAAAATGAAAATCATATGAACAATTTTTAACTACTAACTACACTAGAGAAGATAAATTATAATAAATAACGATACATTCCAAGTAAGTTTAATATGTATATAAAGAATTTATTTTTTATTGTTATATGGTGAGAAGATTCCTCAATTATATAGTAATATTATAATCCCTTGTATTAGTAAACAAGGTTTTTTAACCTATATGCTAAACTATTTATTAAAGGTACATAGGAGAAAACCATCATTAAGTAGTCACTAATAAAAAAGGACGTAAACAATACAACACAACGGCAAGGAATAGTGATTAAAAATTTAAACCAAAGGGGAAGACACTAAAAACACTTAGTAGAAAGTGGTTGGAGTATGAGCTTGGTATAAAGTTTTTGATTTTTGAACTCTGTGAGGTAATGGGAATTTCAAATCTTTACTCAAGAATTGTTTAACGTATTGTCTCTTGACATCTTCGGTTTTTTCTAATTCAACAACCTTTAAGATATGGATATTTCTAAATCTAGCTCTGTGTCTAGCAGCTAAATCTTGGTACATGGTTTCAACAGCATTGACTCTGGTGACATCTCTGTATTCTTTGTACATGTTATGGATACCAGATCTAGATTCGTATCTAATCCAAATACCAAAATTCTTAACCTTGGTTGGGTGAGCTTCAGAAATAATGTTAACTGAAACAACTTCACCAGAAGCCTTCTTAACTTTATGTAATTTTTGTAAGAAATACCAGTAACGAGATTTGGCAACAACAACATTTGGAGCAAAGATTCTCATTCTGTACAACTTTGGTTCAGGAATAGAGTCGGTTGGTAAACGACGACCGATGACTTGATATTCGTTTAATCTAGACATTTTCTAAAAAAAGGTTATAGTTAGTATTTAAAAAAATTCATGATGAGGTGGTTTCCACTAGGTTAATGTTGATTACAGATAGATATTTGGTTCTGGAGATATATAGACTTTGACATGACATGATATGAATCACTTGACTTGATTAAAATGATTATCTTATAGTTGTGACCTCTAGTGATGAACTTCTTTGATTCCTTTTGAGTTCATAGGTAGTTGGCATGGATTCATTCTTGTTACTCTCCACTTCTTTGTTTAATGTAATAAATCTTATTCTTAGCGAAACGTTGAACATTCATGATATAATATGGTATTCTATGCTTGATGAGGTTGGGATATACTTTGAAGCTTATTTTTTAATTCATGCTATTCATTCCTTTATTCATCTCTTCTCTGACAATGACATCTTCGTTCTATATTATTCTTCCAATCGACGAATCATGATAACACGACAACACCACTATCAATCTATCTGGTCCACATATCCTTATTGATCTTGTTATAAGGTAACATACTCTTTATTACTATTGATTTCCAAGTTACTTCAAGTAGGAATTCGATATGAAAATTATTTTCAGTTTTTTTTTTTCTTCCTCTTACTAGTTTGAACTTTGGGATTTCTCTTTGTCTCATAGTTAAGAAAATCTTAGAAGAGGTCACATGACACATACAATACAAAAATTTATTAGGTATATTATTTATATATAGTGTGCGATGAATTTTCTTTTCTCTCTTGCTCAATAAAAATACATCACGTGCAATTAAGTTGGTGTAGGGCCTGAGCCCTAATTGTGAGTTTTTCCACTGTATACCTTTCAAGAGTTGTGTACAACGGGGTTTGATTGAATGTTTCATGAACAGTTGCAAAATCATCTACTTCAATATCACTAATTCAATGGGAAAGATATGAGCTATAGTAATTTTTATAATGAATCTTAGTATCGAGATTAACTATAAACCATAAAGGTATTTAAAGGTAATTACATATAAAATAAGAACTGATTTATAGACATGGATAATGGGTATAGATAGATAAAAATAATGCTTATTGATTTTTTCTTTCAGATCTAACCTTTACTTTATTCTCTCTCTTAGCCCGAGCATGACCACCACTTTCAGTTCCCAAGACATAATCAAACCATCTAAAAGAACTAGCATAATTACCAATGAAATAATGATGATGAGCATCATGATGTTCAGCCCCTGCCCAAAATGGTAAGAATTTATTTAATGACCATGGGAAATCATATCCAGAATGAGAGTCTACCGCTTGCATTAATCTTAATGTAATCCAAATAGTGATTGTAAATAAATGTAAATCAGGTAGGTTGGGGAGATATTTGGCAGCAAGATATGCATATAATATGGGAAATCCAACTGTTCCAATACCTAATGACATAACCTCAGCTGGATGAGCATATTCTGCGGCAAATCCAAATGGAGCAGCATATTTATGGTGAACTTTATGAATATTTTTGTAAAACCATCCATAATGAAATAATCTATGAGCCCAATAATGCCACATATCTTCACATATAGCAAACATTGTCACTTGAGCTGCTATTGTTGTCCAGTTGGGGAAAGGTACATCGACTGATATTTTCAAAGTAGAACATAATGGATGAAATAACCAAATTGGTAATGCTTCTACTAATAAATGTGATTTTAATACAGACTTGAAACATTCCCATTGTTCTTGATTTGAAGGGATCTTGGTAGGTTGGATTTTCCATCTATTAAAGTAAGGGATATTATCAATAATAAACCAAGGTAAACATCTTCCAAAGTACATTATTTCATGAGTCAAGAAAAATAATAATCCTGTGGCTAAGATATCATTATCCATATAGATATACCAACTAGCCCATAACTTCTCTACTAAGTTTAATTGAGATGACAAGGAATCTGGTTGTTGTGATAATTGTTGTAAACTGTTGAATACATCCCGATAACTCGTATGTGTCAATGCTGAAGTTATAGGATTTGCAGTGACATTAACTCCTCTTGTTGTCTCCTCTAATAAGTGATGAAGTGACGATACTTTCTCAAACACATTTATCATGATTGAGTCTTGTAACAATAATATGTTAGATGAGAAAAGATATTGATTTTGAATATAAGTCAGAGATGGGGATATGAATCATATATATATGTATATGTATAAGGTTTGTTTATATATATCGTCATGGGATGTACAAACCCCGTTCCTGTGTCGTTTAGATTATGGTATGAGTTTTTTTTTTATTTTGCAGTAAAATTTTCGCGATCAGTTCTTAAATGGGGTGATTTTTTTTAAGGAGAGGTTTGTAGTAAACAACTGGTAAGTCAAACTGAATACGATGATTGATAATGAAAAATGAGTTGGAAGCTATACGATGGGAACGAGGGGGTAGGATGTCATTGCTTGCATATATATATTGAGCCTTGATCTTTCTATACTTGTCATTTGCTTCTCTTGACAGGGGTCAGTTATGGAACTATTTTAAACGATGAGAACTCTCGTATAATGGTACAAAGCTGGACAAGTATAAATCAGAGCAAGTTAGAACGGAACATCAGAAAAAGATTTGAAACTTGTTTATTACACGTAGAAGTATTATATTATATTAAATAGATAGGGTGATTGTGTATATAGTAACTCAAGAGATACTATTTACTCTTTTTTTTTTAATTTGTCACTTCATATACTTCTATACGACTCTTTCCTTGGGTAAGATATCGACTAATAAAGTATTATCAATGTTGATCACATTAAGACCATTGGTTGCTCGATAGGTTTCAATATTGGCAAAGAATTTATCAAATAAAAAGGCGGTATCTAATGGACCACCTTTAGCTTCAGGATGGAATTGAGTTGAAAACACAGGTTTATGTTTATGTATCATACCTTCGTTACTTAAATCATTTAAATTGGTGAAATATGGTTCCCAATCATTATTCAAAGTTGAAATATCAACAGCATATCCATGGTTTTGAGATGTAATGTGACATTTACCAGTAAGTAAATCCAAGGCAGGAATATTATGAGCACGATTACCATACTTCAATTTAACAGTTTTAGCACCACTAGCCAAAGCTAATAATTGATGACCTAAACAAATACCAAAGATTGGTAATTCATCATATTTTTCCATGGTTTTCTTTAAATTCTCAGTGGTAACTGAACAATGAGTTGGATCACCAGGACCATTTGAAATGAAAATCCCATCGAATTTATTAGCAATCTTATGAATTGGATAATTATATGGAAAGACAGTCAAAGAGGCTCCTCTTTCAACTAAACATCTTAAAATGTTTTCTTTAGCACCACAATCTATAACAGCAATATGTATATTTTTAGAATATTGTGGAGGACAAGATATATGGAATGGTGCCTTGGTAGTAACTTTATGGACTAAATTAATTGAACCTGGATCTTCAAAGGCAGCATCTTCATCAGCATCATATTCTTCTCCAATAGTGATTCTACCTAAGGATGAACCCTTTTCTCTTAAATAAGATACTAATTGTCTAGTATCAACCCCAGTAATAGCAGCAACCCCTGATCTTTGACACCATTGTTGTAATGATTCAACAGCTGTCCAATGACTATATTCTAAAGCAGCATCAGCAACAACAATACCAATACATTGGACATGAGAACTTTCCATGTATTTCAATAAGTTGAATTGATCCTTTTCAGTTGATGATGGAACCCCATAATTACCAATCAATGGTTGAGTGAAGCATAAAATTTGTCCTTTATAAGATGGATCAGTCATGGACTCAGGATATCCTACCAAGGAAGTGGTGAATACAGCCTCACCACTGACATTCTTATTGGCACCAAATGAGTATCCATTGAACACGGGTCCTCCTTTAATAGTTAATGTGGCTCTATCTAATTGTGATGTTTTGTTGGTGAATGATTGGGCTTGAGTAGCCAAGTATCTTGTGAAAGATTTCTTTTGAAACCCAATATACTTGAAGGCACTAATCATAACTAATGAATGAAGTGTATATGTCTAATGGAAAACTTATTATCTAGAAAGAATCTATTAAAAAAGAAGAAAGAGAAGAATTGAAATATATTACATATATATATTAGACTAATGGATGGATGAAAATTTTTCTAAATTGACTTTTGAAAATTAAGCGCGGTGCGTAATCTCGATCACTCACGTGAAAATTCCCGATTGGGAATGACTCACTTTTTTTAATATGAGTCTGGCCCTCATGGGCCTCTAGTAGTAGTTAGTTCATAGCATAAGATTTAACCAACCAAGACGGGAATATCCACTTTAACTATATTATCAGCAAACTCATTCTGTTCATTCCCACCACTGCCCTTATACTTGACCACCACTTGTAAACAATATAATCTACCTACTAAACAACTTTGGAAACTAGGTAATAACGTAACATTATTCTTATTGACGGGAATCAATGGAATACTCATATTCCTTGTCCATTGGAATTTCTTTGATTTAGGTAATTCTCGACCTTTCCAACCAGACTCAGAATTTAAAATTTCAGAATGTGATTGAGTTGTGAGGGTTTTATAATAATCTCGTATAGTATCCTTCTTAACTCCCAATGATTTCATTGATTTAAGATAAAGATATGAATTCTTAGAAACAAACGTTTGATTGGCTTTTAAGAATTGAATATAATTCCCAACTTGATCCTTTAAAGTTTGTAAATTTTTCCGAGTAAGTTCAACATCATCATTATGTTTCTTTTCATCTTCTTCAGGATTGGTATAGAAAAAATCATAACCTAATTCAAATGGTAAAGGATATTCCGTGTAATAAGACCAATATACCACATTGACTTCAATATAACTGATTTGTGGCGGTTTGGCAGCAGCATTCTCGTTAGGATTGAAAATTAAACTTATATCAAGATACCTAACATTATCCTCTTCATCTCGATTATAAATATCAGTCATATGACTAGAAACACTACTTATGGAAGTCATGGGTATTAACGCCATATCATCATAAACATTAGAATTAACAGGACTTATTAAGTTACTATGACTTGCTCCACGACTACCTCCATGACTACTTCCTCCACCTTCTTCATCCATAGTACCATTGTTATACTTTTGTAATAATCGAGGTGCACCATAAGGTAAGATTTTATCAGGGACTTTGACATATAAATATGATTCTCCAATTCTAACCAAAGATGATAAAACTAGCTTTTTCTTCTTACCAAATACATGACTTGCAATCTGGGAACCAATCATATATTGTTCATGATAATGTTTAACCTCATCATCTTGATCTTCTTGTCTCTCTCGTTGTAATTCTTTAAATGCCTGATGTTTAATAGTAATCTTCTGTGATCTCTTTCGAGTCAAGTCAGTATTGTCAATTATCAAATTCTTTTGTTTGATATCTTCTCTAGTGAATTCATCCTTACTTAATCGATAATCAATCTCTTGTTCAATTTGAAAATTGGATAAATTGATATTACCCCATGTTGTTAAATGGATATAATCCAAGAATAATTTACCATCAATCCCACCAGCAGAATATGATTCAGATCCATATTGGAAAGCTAAATTATTATATTGGAATTGTTCACGTAAATCTGGAATGAATCGAAGAAAGTATTGACTACTTCTTGATATGACATATTTACCTTCAGAATTAGTTGGATCATTGATTTCATCTTGTGATAATGCTTCCTTTTGATCCTTAGAATTTAATTTATCAATAACTTTGGCCTCGATAGTATAACTGACACTAACATCTTCAAAACTATAATCTTTAGTCAAGACTGGTGTACCTCTTATATTCAAAAACCCATAACCCAATGCTTTATTCAATTGAACTGTATCACCTCTATTCTGGAAACTGGTTCTATCAAATCCCATAGAAGGTGGTGGTAAAACATGAGGAATTAAAGTGTGAGCACAAGAATTATCTAATAACTTATCGGGGAATTTAAATGTGAAAAACTTCTTATAAGCCACATGAGGTTGTAATACTCGTTCATCTGGTAATCCGAATTTACTTCCATCACTTGGGTCAATGGCTCCTGAATCATATTCTATACCAGCACTACTAGGAATATGAGTATAGCCGTAAGAAGCATTTAAATCATACATTTTTAAAAACTTTTTCATAAGGATTTTATTGAATTTATTGGAATTCAAACTAGAGGCATTAAGATTTCTTTCGGCTTCTTTCACTGTTCCTTCCAATGATACAGTAAATAATCCAAAATCAACAGGTCGATCGGACTTATTGGTGATGATAATATATCCATTCACCATATCACCACCTGTATATTCTTTTAATCTGGTTTCTAATTCATTTGTTATATTAGGTTGTGGAATTTTCTTAGTAACGAATATTTGAATATCTATGGGTGAGTTGTTTAATTTGGGCAATTTATCAATAATATCCAATGGCGAATGACCATGATTATCATATGTAATATTGTCACGATGATGAGGGTGACCTTCCCCTGGGACAGCAGATGAACGACGACGAGTTGCTGGATGATGCTCTTGTGTATTTTGTTGTTGTTGTGGGTCGTTAGGTTGTTGAGTATTCGATGTAGCATTCTCGTCACCACCCTCTTCGTCAAACAAATATTCTTCTTCCTCTTCGTCATCGTGAACTTGATTGAGTTGATATTCATTCAATCGATTAGTAATATCATCTAATATATTTTCGTTAACATTTCTATTAGAAGTATGAGGTGATAAATGAAGTGGAGGCGTGGGGGAAGAATTATCCACATCACCATATATGGGAGGCATAACTGATAAATTCTCATTGAATTCATTGTCACTTCTTCTTAAAATCGATTGATACATTTGGAAGGAGGGTAACACGTCGAAATATTCAGTTTGCGTATTGGATGTATAAGCTCTTAAAAGGGGCATTCGATTATGATCAGTGCCACCGGCATTCAATAAATCAATATGCCTTTGTTGTTCTTGTGATGGTCTATATGGTACATTCTTTGCATGATGTCTTATAGTACTATGTGACGATGTAGTGCTATTGGAAGAGGACTCATGCAACGCGTGTAATGAAGGAGTACTAGCAGGAGTGATGTTATAACTGAATCTTCCCTTGTCATCATTATCTATTATTGAACTATTTGATGCTGATACTGGAACTGACGAGTATGGCGGTGGATCATCCGTACGGCCATCATGGTTGGGGGTTGGTGTTGATTCTTTTGAATGTTTGGACAGACCACCTGTCCTGAAAGGTGACGATGGCATACTAGATGTCCTTCTTCTTCTTCTTTCTTTCTTTGGTAAGACAAAGTAAAGATGAAAAATATTTACAAATTTAAACAATAGAATTGAATTATCTTATCTTGTGCTAAATCAAAAATTCCTCGAAAGCCGCATTTTTACTCATCGCCTGTCAATTTTTGATGCCGTACTTGGAATTTAAAGATTTAAAGATTTTATTGTAATTATACTTATAATTATAATTATATATTAATTAAACTATTAACTATCAATTATAGATTTTTCACTAGAATTCATTACTGTTAGTATACGTAAGTTTTCAACTTATAAAACTACATAAGGAAAAATAGTACATTTTGAATATATCAGACTGACATGCAAATCGAATTATAATTATTTTTATTTTCATCGTAAAACTCATGATTATAGGTAGCATCACTAATATTCATATTGTACTCTCCTCTTCTTCTAAACAAAAGTTATTGGGTATACATACTCTGTTATGATCAACTATATGATTATATATTTGTAAACAAATTATGAAAATTCAATAAAACCAAAAAAAATGGATTCCACTACTAAGTCAAAATAGTAAAAGAAAGAAAAATTAAAGTCATATCAGGAACCACGGCCGGTCAAGGCCTAAAATTATCATCAAAGTAAAGGGATTAACATGTCCCAAAACACAGTAGACCGTCGTGATAAATGTGGTGAAGTCATCATTTAACTTTTGGATTTTCTCTTTCCGATAACCATTTCTATTCTAAAAGAATATATTACTATCCTTTCATCATTAGATAGTAGTGAAATATTAAATTCTCATAAAACTAGTAAACAAGCAAGTAAAATCAAATTGAATATCGTGAACTATATGATACTCTTCTAGAATAGATAATACAATAATTTCCAAACTATTGTACTTTCTAAATGGTCGAGTTATTAAAGCGAAATTTCATCAACAAAAACAAAAATGTCATATATATCAAGAAAACAAAATAAACAACTTAGTTTAAGGCAAATATACTTAATAATATCAGACGTGAAAAAGTTTATCTTCTTAGAAAATCTCAGACATATGCTTGTCATTATTTTTTTCAACTTCATCTTTTAAAATCATAATTGATAATGCCAGAACCCAAAAGTAAATTCTATTCCCATCAATATAGATATAACTCCATTTTCATATCAAAGATCGGCTAAAACCTTTCAGCCATAGAAGATTGTAAGAAAATAAACTAAATTATATTGTTGTCTGCAAGACATGTTAGTATAAAAACTTCTTTAGTATTTCAAATCAAAAACAAGAAGTAAAATAATTCAGAAAGGCATGAATGGTATAAAAAAAGTGTTTGTCATCAACGGGAATCCCGAAATTCTGACTCGTCATCTAGGGGATCATCATGTAAAGTCACTTCTTGTTTGTGGATAGTTGCTATACATACCATCTCGATACAATCGAAGTAGTGTCTTCAAATAAAGAACAAAACAAATTGACTTGAAATTAAAATTGTTAGTAATCTTGATTTATATCATTCAAAGAAGTAAATGTAAATCTAAAACAATGTTCCCAAATAGAAGTATTATCATTATTATTATTAATATAATTAAAAAGATCAGTCACGATAGGTTTCTGAGGCCTACCATAAAATGCGTTGTCACTCATAAAATTATTCAGTGCCCAGTGCAATAATTCCTCATCTAGAATCTTTCCAATGGTAAACCTTGCTAGTAAAAAACAAATCGTAATCAGGAAACATACCTAAAGATAATTCTTGTTAGTATTCTTAGCTATTATTTTTATAGATATAAAATTGATAAGAAGAAGAATCTCTTTCATAAAATAAAGTACTTAAAATCAGTTGCTTTTGCAAAAACTTATCAATCACAGAGTTTCAGCCAGTAATTCCAGCTTTGTTTTTGTTAAATCATCACTTAGAACTTTATCAATAGAAAGGATTCATCCATCAAATGGAAATAAAGTAAATAAAACATACTCATCTAATGAATTCAAATTCAACAAAATAATCAATAAAATTCACTAATAACATTGTTAGTATTAAGGATTCGTGGTAGTAAAAATAGAAACGTCTATGAAACTAACTCCATAAAACAAGACAAAACAAAAAAAATCAGAGTTATATAAATTGTGATCATTCTAAATAGTCACATACTCTAGTTTGAAATTTTATGTTTGTTCATCCTTGTAAAATTTATCTTGCTTGTTCTAATATTTGAAAGTTGTTTTTCCATATGATTGGGAGTGTAATAACATACATTTAACATTTGACAGAGCAAATGACGTGAATCGACCTTTACTGGTTATCATTAATGAATACTTTCATGATTTATGATGAAGGAAGAACTAGTAGTAATTGTAAAAATGGATTGTTGGAAATTTTTTAGCAGAGAGTGAAATTTTTTTTTGAAAAAATTTATATGAACAAAAGCCGGGTAACTCTGTTTACTTAATTAGGGATAATATAGTATATAACATATAACATATATCTGCAGTTGCAAAATTTTACTATTAACTACTAATCATAATTATAATTATATATATTTATCACTTGTTTCTTATTCTACTTATTTGAAACTACAACACTGCTATATCATAGATTTTCAACTTCAACTGTATTTAATCAATATTATCAATTCAGAAACTTACTAAACACATTGATAATCTTATCATAAATACTATTCTTGTCTTCAGTTACATACTCTAACCAGAAATTAATGACTTCTAATGGTGTAAGAAAATCAGGTAATGTAATTATATCTGATTCTTCTGGAATCTCTTCTGAAGGTGAAATAACGTTAAAAGTATCCCGGTTTGATCCCGATTTCTCTTCTTCAACCCTGTCCTTAATTTCCAATTCCTTATATATTTCTTCTATTGACTTTTCCATGCCTGACCATACCACAAATTCATTTGAATATGTATGAAAAGCACCCGTGCTACCATCCCTATTACAAAAGTTGCCCTCTTCATCTTTTTCTATTACACCGTTTAATTCAGACATCACCATTTGACCTGTGTTTCCCTCTGGTCCACTGATATATTTGATTATTCCAGTATTCTTTCCACGCCAAATCTTATAAGGGTATGTAACTTGTACATCCAAATCAGCAACTCTATGAATGTTTTAATGTTTAATTCCATATTCTTTAGCCATTGCAACCCAACTAAGACTAGTCCCAACACCAATTACTTCGCCATAAACTTGAATTGCCAAGAATATAGTGATCATAAATAATTCATATTTCATCATAGACAACAACATAATAGATTGATTACATTAATTAAATATCTAAGTAGTACACTTGTATTAAAGCTTGTTTGTTTATTAAACGGGCCATTTCAATTATAATTGAGCCAATTTGCGCTTTATTTATAGTAAATAATTATCCCGCACTAATTATTTTATTCGCTTCTTTATCGATTACCCCCCCTGGTTTCAAATCTAAACTAAAGTTCGGCCGTTCCACTTATTGGCTACTATTTAATTAATTGTAGTTAAAGTGACTCGGCTCTTTTAAGAACAAAGTAGCGTGTATTAAATGATTTCGTAATACTTCAACATAAATGATCGACTCCAATATTGCTTATCTATTATTACTACCATTATTATTGTTTGCATTCCCATTTGGATTCACAGGAGGAAATGGCATTTGAGGTAGTGGTGGTGGTACAAACATTGGCATGCCTTGAAGTGGCATACCTGGAAGTGGCATACCTGGAATTGGCATACCTGGGAACGGCATTGGCATTGGCATTGGTGGTAAGGGCATACCAAATATAGGTGGAGGAGGAATTCCTGACAATGGTTCATTTGTTGGTCTCGACGGCAATTCTAACCGTTGCTTTTTGATATCTCCACTCTCATCTCCTTCTTCATCAATAGAATCGGCTGCTTGTCTCTTTAAGGGATTCTCAATACCTAATGATGCTTTCTTCTCTGTGATATATTCTTGTAACTCTTGCTCCAATTCTTTATTCGGTAATAAGTTATCGATAAATATATCTTCAGTGCCACAATTTGGACAATGGAAATCATTATCTATTAAAACTTGTTCTAAATCAAATTGATTATAATTGAAATTTTTTAGTTTATCTAATCGAGATTTATCTTGACAACATGGTGTCATAACTATTGGATTTCTTAAATATTTCTTAACATTACCACTCAATGGATCTAAAAATTGTAACTTTTGATCAACTTCAATAAACTGTATAATCTTTGCATCGAATTCTTGCTTTGCCTTTAATGCAGCATTTTGTTGTTTTTCTTGATAAGTAAGCCAAGTTTTACTATCAGCCAATGCAACTGCATATTCACCTTCATCAGTTATTAATATAGCATTCCCTTCATGATCAACCAAATCACCATTATCATTGGTCGTGAATTCACTAGCTTCGACTTGTTTCTCTAATTCTTCCTTTGAAATCGTCTTTAAATATGATCTTGGAATACCAGTAGTTCTTAGAATCTTCTTACCTTCAAAATTAGGGTCATTATTGGTAGGACAATTCTTAATCCAATGATCCTTCTTACCACATCTATAACATATATAACCAGGAGGAGGTGCATCTTCTTGTTTGGTTCCTGGAGCACTTGGTTTATAATGGACAATTTTATGAGTAGCTAATTCATCTTGGGTTTGAGCCCAAGCATTGGATTGATTTTCAAACATCAATTTAATACGATCTTCTTCTGATACATTTTCATCCAATGGTTGTGTTGTGGTCGAATTAGTTGATACTGCATTGTTGCTGGTATTGGTGGTATTGATCATTCTTCTATTAATTCTTGGTTTCCCAGTTACATATCTTGAGGCATTGGCAAATCTACCTGCTTTGGCAATAGAAGGCGACCTCTTTGCTAACACATATGATGATCTCGGTATTACATCTTGATCTAGTTCATATTCAACATCTGGTTGTTCTGAGTGATACAACCGTAAATTCAAATCTTGTCCAGTTCCTAGTTGGTTTTGTAATATGATATCTCTTTTCAAATCAAATACACTTATGGCAGTACCATCAAAGTATATCACTGACTTGTTCTTTTGATGTAAGAACTTGTAGTATATGACAGAAGACATTATATATCTGTGTTTGATTTGAACTTCTTTTAGATTGGTAGAATTGTGTTTATTCATACCAAATGAAATTTTTCTTTGAAATTTTTGGTGTTTTCCTCTCACCAAAGAAAAAAATTTATTGAAATGGTAAACAAGTGGATTGTTTTATTGATGGACGAAAGAACCATTGTGGGAAAGGACTAATAGGAACTTGTTTGAATAATGGACGCTTCATACTCAATCTCCAATATAGTTGGGTATAAGAATCATTTACATACTCAAACCATAACTTTACCCTTACAATACCCATCACGATCTACTTCAACAACCACGTCAAGTTCAAGTACAAATGTTCCAACCATAACTCCAAAGGAAGAATTCCACAGTCAATTGTCAAATTCAGGTAGTATAATTGACTTGACTCGTACTAAATCTTATATTGATTACATCTCGTATGATTTATTGAATGATTTAAAGACTGTGACTTTAAGCCCTATCAATTCGAGCCCCAACAACTTCGATTTTCAATTTCAGAATATTTCAATATCATTACCTCATTCAATTATATCCAATAAATGTCTTAGTGTCACTTATGATACTACAAATGATGACGGCGGTCATTTAATAGTTGACTTGATTGATGCAAATTATTTGTTTATAACCATCCATGTCTCATTGGATGACTTTATCATTACTGAATCATCTAAATCAAAATTTGCATTGAATAAATTCAAAAAATGGGGTCATATATCTGTTCCATACTCATTTGAATTAAGATCTAATCCTTACCTTTTAAAATATATTGATTCTTTAAACCTTGTCGTTTCATTGAAAGATGGCGGTTTATTTCATTTCAAAAGATCAAAAATACTAGATGATCTTGAAGTTTATAATTTTAATGAAGCAATATCAATGTTACCCTTGAATATTTTCAGCGGCTTATTTGGCGGAGGGAAAAAGAAGTATGATTTAAGAAAGGAAATAGTATTAGAAGGTATATCATCAAATTCAATAGTTGATGTTATTAAACTTAATCCCACAACAATAGCTTCATTGACTGTTTCTAAAACTATCAAATTATGGAATTTGAAGAATCATCAACTAATTGGAGATCCAATAGGTTTAACTGAAGCACCAGGCTTATCATCTTGGTTAACATCCGTTCCAGCCAGATATTTACAAGTTTCGTCGTCCAATGAAAAACAATTCTTAAGTTTATATTATACTACCAATTCAGATGAAGAAATACAATCTGATAAAAGTAGTCAATTCACCTTCAAGATTTGGGAGATAATAGTTGATGAGAATGGAAATATTTTTTTAGATTCATTGTCATCTTCTTCATTTCAACCGGAATTACCAAGTTCGTTATTAATATCATCTGATAATACTACTACTAAGTTTCAAAATACCCTTTGGTTTATACAGGATTATGAGGTTCAAATTATTGATGAACAAATCAAGTATCATATTCTATGGAAATCTAATACTTCTTCAGTGCTAGTTGCATACTCAATTAATTTCAATGGGGAAATCATTTCTATCAACTGGTCTAATGATGGTGAAGATAAAACGTTTCAAGACTTTTCACCTATTCATAGTATCGAATATTATTCAAATTTGATTTTGAATTCAGGTAGATATGATTCACTCATAGTATCTAGCTCATTAAATTTGGTCAGATCTCATGTTGGTTTAAATTATGTTAAAGACACTGATCAATCGATTAGACAACTCATTGACAGTACATTTAATAATGCAAAAAAAAATATTCAAGATCAAAAGTTTTATTGGTTTCAATTGGCTTCGTTATGTGAAGAGTTTAAAAAGTTAAGTGAAGAAGCATTATCTTTAACAATAACAGATAATGACTTTTTGGTTTTACAAGTTAATGGTCTTGGATTGTTTCGTCCATCTCATTATTATGAAAGTATTGCATTTCAATCTAAGACTACTCCAGAAGGTAGATTGGTGCAATTATTAAATCAATTGAGTAAAGTCATATCAATAAAGACTTACACGAAGATACGTAATAGAATTCAAAATATTAATAAGTTAACAGAAGTCGAAGTCAAAGAATTTGATAGCTATATCGGGGATAGACTTTCAGAATTCGAGGTTGAAAGTTTGATGAATGAACTAGAAAGTATTCCTAATGTTCTTGAATTGATTAATTTGATAATTGATGGTTCCTCAGAAGATTTTGAGACCATTGATTCGATTGAAGGTTATAAATATAAAAATTCCATCCATGTACCAATTTCCAAAAAATTATTCACAATTATTACCTTTAAAAATATTAAAAGTCTGCATGAGGCCGTATTATTAAATTTATTATTGTTGTTTATAATCTGTGATACTAATGATGAAATCTTAAAATTGTTAAATAAGATAATCAGTAAACTAAAATCATACAAGATTATAGAATTCATATTCGATACAAGCTTTCAAGAGTTGGATCCAACTTCATCAATTGAATATTCTAAACTAAGTCAAGTTGAAAATTCATTATTCTGGTCAGGAGTCGTTGATAAGGATTCAAAATTGAATTCATTAATTTCAAATTCAACTTGGAATGAGGCTTGTGATTACTATTTCGGAAATTTGTTCAATGATAATCATGATGAAATTGTGGTTAATATAATCTTGGACTTATTAAACCGGAATGAGGGAAAGTTTGTTAAGAACTCCTTCTTTAGGGAATTAAAAATCTCCAGGAATATAGATCGTTTTCTCATTGGATTAATTTACCTTATCAATAATGAAGTTGATGAGTTCTTCCAAATATTCAAGACTTTTGAAGCCTTTAACATCAATAATCAAGCCTTGAAGAATAAGATATATCAAGCATTAAATAAAGTTGATAGCATAAAGCTGTTTTTGGAGGTGGTATTTAAGGAAGGTGAGTCAACATCTAACAAGAAGTCAAATTATTTCCATTCACTCTCTGAATTATCGAAAGCTCAAGCTGATGTTACTAAATATCAATCGACTATCATATCAAGCAAATCAAAGATCTCAAAAAGTGAAACTGACTTTATTAACACTGCAATTGAATTCGAAAGGATGGCTATCGACCAGCTAGACAGTTCTAGTGATTTGTTGGATGATTATTTGATAAACTTATTTGAATTATCCTTAATAATTTCAAATTATGATCAAAGTTATGAATGTCTCCTGAAATTGAAGATTCCTCCGGCCAAGTTTAAGGAATTATTGTCCCGATTTATAATTAAATTAATATCCAATCAATCGGCTAATAAGATTTTCCCTCCATATGAGAATACATTATATATTAAGAATTATTTATTAATTGATGAAATACTACTTGAGTTAGCTGATAATGAACCAATTTTGGGTAATGCTCTAAAATTATATCAATATGTGTATTCATGGAGATTGTTTGGCTCCTCTCAGGATTTAAATCAAATGGGTGATCAACGTGGTGCAATTGAAGCTTTGTATAACTACATTTCAAGATTTAAACAAAATAAGACTACTACTGAAAGCAACGACTTGAATAAACTCAAATTGAAAATCTTAGAACTATACATGATAATCATCAATACACTTAAGGGTTATTCAAATGATGATGACAAGTGGTTCCATTCTAAGATAAAGATCGTCACGTTGACATCTTTAGAACTTGAATTCCATCAATTCCTTAATGAGTTAGACATTTATTTCCATTCCACATAATAATTTATTCATTCCATTCATCAATCATAGAACTAAACAACAACTCAACAACCAATGTGAACTCATTCAAATGACAAATAGAGTTGAAGGTTATATAGACATATAAACTAATAAATAATTGAATTTAACAATAAATTAGATATGTATTCATGATATATATGAAAAAAGCAATAAAAAGCTATAACAATTAAAAATGATGATACCAATGGAAAGCGATGAAACTAATGAAAATCATCGGATGCTTTAGCGGATTAATTTAATTAATAGCTTTATTGGAATTCTATTATAGAATTAACTATATCTCTTTTGCTTTTTGCAAGTAAGATGTTGATTTTATTGCTAAGTAATTCAGCTGACTCTCTCATACCTACTCCAGCTGCGTGTTCATTATGAATAACAAAAAGATGATGACCAACATTGTAGCAAATTTCAAACAAGGTTTACCATAGTGTCTACTTGAATAATCGCAGGCTTTTTGTAGAGAGATTCAGCCAAGCTTTCTCTAGTATTGATATTGTCATGACTGTGTTGCTCTAATGTAAAGTCGTCCACGACGATTCTGGATGGTACAAAGTATGTCAACATTGTTGATACTCACTTAAAAGAATATTCATAAACAAATATAAACTACATATATGAGGATTTTGCAGACATTTATAGATATTAATTTTTTTGCAGAAACTTTAAGGATCTTACAAATAAAAAAGAAATTAAAATTAAATTAACTTGTATTGTATTGTATTGTATTGTATTGTATATTTTTACAAGATGGTTCAAATGAAAGCAAACCTATCGTGGGAGGTGGGTTTTGCTATTCTATGTATAAGATCATCAAACTATAAATATATATAGATATGTATTGTCTAACCTATATTTGCTTTCATATTTCCTGCTCCCTTTGGATTTTCATCTTTCCAATCATCCCAACGTCTCTTTTCCAATTCATCATCCGAATCAGCATCATCTTCAGAGTCATAATCTTCTTTACTTCGTTTAGGATCTTTCACTTCTTCCTTCATCATTTTCCCATTGGCTAATTCATAATCTAAATATTCTTCAACTGTCATGGATGGTAATACTTGACCCGTTCCAAATACTTTATTTTTCAATTGTTGACGATTAGAAGTAATGGTGAATGGTTGAAGGATTTTCCCCTGTTTGGTGATTAATTCATTAATGGGACGTTTTGAAAACGGTAATGATTCTAATTTCGTAGTATATCCAAATTCATCATCTTCCAGTTTATTATTAGATCTAGATTGACTATTTGGATCTTGAGATAATGTTGGTTTCCTATGCAGTAATACTTTCAATTCCATCGATATGGATTCTATATTGGTGAATGTATAACCCATAAACAATGTGATTTGATCAAGGTAAGTTTGCTTTATAGTTTCTTCTTCGAATTTCTCAAAGATAATTGAATCATTTTCTTCATCATCTCCATTACTCTGTTTTTGTTTATCATAATAATCATCCAAGATGGTTAATTTTTTCAATAATAGTTGTTCTAATTTGAATTTTTCAATCTTTTCTTGTCGTTTGGCCATGGGTGAAATTGAAGGGATTTCCAAATTATCACCTTTATTATTACTACTTATAAATTTTAATAGTTGTTCTTGATTCTTGGATAATAATTGATAACTATGTAATATTTGTAAATAATGAATGAAACTTTGTAATGATAATTGTAAATTATCCACTTTAAATTCCAAGGGATCAATAATAGATCCTCGTAAAGAATTTTTACTAGGATTAATTAAATTATCTTGGTATAAACATCCAATATAATAATCAACATTGAAAAACGGCACATAAGTAGCATTGATTTCATCTATGGATTCACCCTCTGTATCATTGAATAAGGCAAGTTGATCAATAATAGATTTGATTAATTTGAATTCAATTAACAAGGCAATTAATTGAGTTTGATATTGGACCGAGTCTTTACGTACCCCTCCTCCTCTAGTATTGTACAATAATGCACGGAACGACCTGATGGCCCGCCTATACCTCTCTCCTATAGTCAACTGACTGTCCATCTCTAGATCCAGTGGCATTTTTGTGTGGTTGTATATGAATAAATTGGATGACGACGATGTTAATAATAATAATCTCTGACATATCTTTTTTTGTATAGTATGCAACAGCTTTTTTTAGAATATTTATGAAAAAAAAGTGTGAACAAAAACAAAAAAAGAAAGTTCAAATTTAATAAAGGGATCAAGGGGGCAATTCAAATCAAATTCCAATCCTAATCCATATTCTAATATATATATATTCCAATCTTATCATATAAACCAAAATCCCAAATCCAAATTCTACCAATAAACACTAAATCTCCAAACCCATCAATCATGAGCAGCACAACATACTATGAATTATATCGAAGATCCACGATAGGAGTCACACTAGTAGATGCATTAGATACACTTATATTGGATGAAAAAATCCAACCACAATTAGCCAATATTATCTTGAATAATTTTGATCGAATCATTAGTGAGAATTTAAAACTTGATTCAAATATTGCCAAATCAAAATTAAGTTTTAAAGGAGTATTACTGACATATAATTTTTGTGATGATGTTTGGACATTTACTATTAAAAATGTCAATATTAAAATGAGTGATGTTAGTGCAGAGGGTGCTAGTTCAAGTAATAGTATTGATACTGAACTTAATGTTGATAAGTTTAAGATTGTTGCTTGTAATTCCAAGAAGGCTGGTGAGGTATAAGGTGTTAAATTATATATATATATATATATATATAAATAATGTTTTAAGTAAAAATAAAATGTATTTGTATTTCTAAGATTTTAAAATGTAAGATAAGAAGAAGAAGAAGTAGAAGAAACGAGATTATTTCCCATTTGAAAATGAAATAACTGCCCATTTCCCACTTGAAGACCAAAACTCACCAATTTCATTCCCCTGAGATTTATATTCGGCAATCAATTTCTCATTGACCCCCAAAGGCAAACCAACGACAACATCGGCCTTACAAGTTCTTAAACTCAAGATAGGTAAATTGGACCCATTAAGTTGTTGAATGGCAGTCTGGAAGGGAGTTGTCTTGGGCCATTGTAAATCCCCTGTCAATTTCCTATAATTCAAATCGCCCTTAAATATAATAATATCCGATTTTAATAAATCATGATAAAGGGATTGATCATGGAAAGTGGGTAAATTCCAATAATTTGAACCCAAAGTCCAATAAATATTCTCGACAAATTGAATTTTATCTTGATTTATAGCTAATTGTAATTTCCTCGTTAAGAAATTAATTTGATCAGGATAATTTTTATGAATATTGGGGAAAAATTGATGAGAATTTAATTGATTAAGGAAATTATGACTATCAATGATTCTTGTATCACTTACAAACCAGGGGATTGTTTTACAATGAAGTTTAACTTGAGACGTGATATTAAAATCCAAAAGGAATAAGGCAAGAATTATATCGGAATATAATTCAAAACCGGAATTATCCAATACAATATCAATACGAGATGAGATTGTTTTAGTATTTGATGATGATGATGAACCCTTCAGTAATAAATGATCCCAGGCTTGTTCAATATCATTAACCAAAATCTTGGATTCATTTTGTTTTCTGATTTCTGAACCTTGTAAGGATTTAATATCATCCAAGGTGATATTCCCAGCCAATAAGGATAAATCCGTAGCATTCCCCCAAAGGGAAACATCAATAAATTCCTTAAATAACAAATACTTTTCCGAAACTTCTATGGATTCATTGACTTCCTTTGATTCACAAAGTGTATAGAATTTATTTAATAATTCCAAAACTCCTGATTCTGATTGTTGGAAAGTTTGATTCTTTAATCGTTGGAAAATATCAAATTCAGTGGCCCAATATGAATCATCACTAGCAAGTAATAAATTATTAATGAATTGATATAAATAACATTCCAAAAATAACCAAGGTCCAGTTTGCCAAGTGACTGGTTTTAATCTTCCAAATGCAATCAAGAGTTCATTATAGGATGATAAATCTTCAGAACTAAGTGAAATCTCCTTGGTGGTGAATGGACGCACAGTCTCATCGGCCTTGAATGCAGCCAAGAGCAATTCCAATTGAGTGATTATGGTTTGACCTGATAATGATTTGGCTGTATGAAGTTGAGAAATAATTATATTGACATCTTCAATGGCACCCTGGATGATTTTAGGCCATCTTTGATGGATGGTAGGGTACGCGAATGATTTCTTGTCATTGTTGTAGTAGGGTAAAGGTAATCGCGAGTTCATTTGATGGTGGTATTGGTAGTAGTGGTTGTAAATTTTAGAAATAGGAAACCCACGATTATTGAAAATAAGAATCGTCATTTTTTTTTTTTTTTGAATTGTTGAGAAATCAAACAATAGGTAACAGTAAAGAGATTTTATTTTAGCAGCAAATGTAGTTTTTATCCTTGTTTATCTTCAATTGAGTGGTTGGTTCATTGTTTGATTGAGTTGAGTTGAGTTGAGTTGGGTGTAGATTAATCCAGCTGGATGTTCTAATGTGGTATAAAAGATTATATTTTTGAAATCTTTGTTTATAGTTGTAAAAAGTCGATTAATAATAATAATAATAAAGGGTATAATAATATAAATGATTTACGAATAGAAATGATAGAGAGTCCTCATAGAAGAAATGTTGGATATAATTTTACGATCAAGAGTCTAATTTAATTTAATTATACGAAATAATATAATAATGAATAAGAAGGAAAACAATATATTTAAAACAAAGATTTGAAACAACTAAAGATGATAATAATAATATACAATTATTGAACAATGATACAAAAGGGAATTGGTTGAAGATAATAATAGCAAAAGGTATTATTATAAATAAAAAAAACATTATTATAATCAAAATTGAAAATGATATTTGATGTCGACATCAAAAAAAAATTCCCAATTAGAATAGACAAATAATAAGTAAGTAAAATCAACCAATAATCATAAAATCCAAAACTTATAAAAGGTAATGAATTTATAGATTATTATTTTAATTCTCAATTTAGACAGCATTTCTTTTAGCATATTCAGCCTTTTCCTTTTCATATCTCTTTTTATCGAAATCAGCCTTGGTTTCATAAGGAACTTTTTCATCACCAGTTAAAGCCTTCCATTTTTCACCTAATAATTTACCAACTTGACCAAATGAAATACCTGGGTTTTCAGCTCTAACAATATCTCTGTTTTCATTAGCAAAAAACATATAAGCTGAAAGTGATCTCTTTGGAGCAGCTGGATCCTTCTTCTTTCTGGTAGCTTTTCTTTTTTCGGTTGGAGCCATTTTTGCAAGTCTAAAATATAAATGTTAGTTAAATGAAATTAAACTTGGAGAAAAAGAAGAAAGCAAGTAAAAAGGAATAAAGAAGGAAAGAAAGATATGAATAAATATATATATATATCATCTTTATCAGTCAGTTGTTTATATTTTGTTATGAATTGAATTGAAATATAAACATTCACAAAGACGCGATATGTTTTTTTTTAATATAAACATCCACACTGCAATACTTCTCACTTACTCAACAATAATAATAATAATACTAATAATAATAATAGACCCATACCGCAATTGATTCCAATTCCCACCTCTGCTTATGTAATATTATATTCACTATACCCACGCATTCTTCTCCACTCTTTAAATAAGCTAAGGTGAAATTTTGCTGGTAATAAATATTTCTCATAATAAAATTCCCACTTTACTTTTTTTTTTTTTGGTATACCAATTCAATTTTCCCTAAAAAATTTCATTCAAAAAATCTCTCCCCTAATAGTAAATTTTCAAAGTCCAATTGGATTATATTCAACAACATATCTTAAATTTAATGATTGGATATGATTGATTGGTGGTGTAGTAGTTTGATTGTTGTAGTTGATTGATTGTATTCAATGCGTATTATATTTTTTTTTTGCAATCGAAAATGAGTATGGATATTGATATATGGAAAGGATAGGATATGATATGATATGATGATTGATTAAAATTAATTGTTGGAGATTGGGTAAAAGGGGGTCAAGCCAATGGATTAAGCAAGGTGTATAGAGCAATGGCAAGGTATATATAATAGATGGATTGGATTGATGGATTGGGTATCTAATAGTATTATATTATATTATATTATATTGTTTTGTTAATTAAAGTGTATACATACATTAAGTTAACTATGGGGGGGATTTGATTATATACTTAGTAGTAGTAGTAATAGAAAAAAGTAGTAGTAAACCTTTGGTTATAAATAAAAATGAGGATTTATAGTAATAATTATATATTGTATGAGTGCAGTACAGTATAGTATAGTAAATATCTTAGGTATACAATTTACTCAGTTGTGTGTGTAAATTGTATACGAGTTTTAAAAACAAACCAGCAATTTTAATATATTGCTGGTTAAGGTTAACTTAACGCCATAGTTAATGATTTTTCTTATCATATCCCTTTACTTTAACATGTGTATCAAATGTATTATAAAGTAACTCTAAGTTACTTATAGTATATATATCCTATATACTAAATATAATCAATTTAGCCATTTATATGGAATAAAATAAAATAAGATAAAAATAAAAAATAAAAGAACATCCGTACCGCAATACTAATTGGCGGTCAAAGAAATCACCATATAATTCTTTGATAATTAGTTGTAGTACCTTTTTCAATCAATCAATCAATTTAATTGACTAATTAATCATGAATTGATATATAAGGAATAGTATAGAATATCTCCTATCAAATATTATTTTTGATTTTTAATTAATTAATAAGACGATTGAAAAAGTATCAAACCGAAGAGAATCTCTCCTTGGTTTATTACGATTATATTATTAGTTTTAGAAAAATTGAAAGTTACAAAAAGAAAATCTTATACCCTACTTCACTTCCTTTAGGAGTACAAAACTACAATCTCAATACAATTCAATTGAATACAATACAATACAATACAACTAATTTAAATTAAAATTAAATTAAAATTAAAATTAAATTAATAATTTTTACTTAGTTATTTACTTATTTACTGATTTATTTTTACTTACAAAACTAATTTAACAAAAGCTTCAATTATTCACAACTTAAATCTAATACCAACCACGATATTGTGGGTTTTCTTGATATCCATATTGTGGATATTGTTGATATCCTCCAAATTGTGGGGCGGCGGCAGCACCACCGGCACCAGCAACAGCTCCTTGTTGTGGTTGTCCTGGAACTTGACCTTGTTGTCCAGCTTGGCCCTGGAGTTGTTGTGGTTGTTGAGGTTGTTGTTGTTGCACCTGTTGTTGTTGTTGTTGAACTTGTTGTTGTGCAGTTGCATCACTACCTTCAGCAACTCCTCCATTTTGTCCTTGTCCTTGTTGTTGTTGTTGTTGAGGATAGCCATAGTTACTATTAGGATACCCTCTGTTGTTGTATTGATTGGCAACTTGGGCTTGGTTATAATAATATGCTTGGGCAGCAGCTTGTTGTTGTTGTTGGTTTCCATATCCATTTTGTCCTTGTTGTCCTCCACTAGTATTAGTAGTAGAAGCAGTAGAACCTGGAGTTGAAGCACCAGCTCCAGTAGTAGTACCAGCAGCACCAACACCAGCAGCAGCACCTTGTGATCCACTAGTTGATGGTTGTGAAAGTCCTTGTTGAACTTGTTGACCGTATCCAGTTTGACCACCAGCAGTAGCATTGCCATAATATGGTTGATAATAATTATAATAATAATTAGGATAACCATATTGTAATTGTTGTTGTTGTTGTTGAGCAGCAGCAGCGGCGGCAGCGGCAGCGGCAGCGGCAGCAGCAGCAGGATTAACCACTGGAGATTGGGCATCGGCACTTGCACTACCAGCAGCTTGAGAACCTTGGTATCCATAACTAGCAGCATCAGCTGGGGATTGTAAATTACCTAATCCACTACCACCACTAACTGATGAAACACCTCCTTGACTTGCAACACCACCAGCTTGATTGGTATAAGATGAATAATCAATTCCAGGATAACCTCCAAATTGTTGAGCACCAGGTTGAGCTTGTTGAGGATAAGCTTGTTGATATTGAGAAGCATAATAATCATTATATAATTGTTGTTGTTGTTGTTGTTGTTTGGTTTGATATTGTTGTTGTTGTTGTTGAGATTGTTGAGATTGTGGTTGTTGAGATTGACTTGGATAAGTATTTTGATTATTATAACGAGTATTACCACTATGATTATTGTTATTAGCATGACCACTAGTACTATTGTTATTGTTATATAAACCATATCTTTGTTGTTGAATAGATTCATCTTCTTGTTTAACTTCTTCAGTTTCATCATCTCCTAATGATAATGATCCAAAGGAAACTCCAACAGAACTTAATTGTGTTGAGGTTGGTAAAACAACTTGACCAGGAGTAGCAATTGTAGTTTCTTGTGGGAGAAGAACAGAAATTGGTTGTTGTTGTTGTTGTTGTTCAGTAACTTGTTCAACTTTAACAGTTTCAACAACAGTACTGGTTTCTTCAACAACAGCTGGGACAACAGGGGCAGTGGCAGGGGCAGCAGCAATAACATCTTCTTCCACCTTCTTTTCCGGAATGGTAGTTTCAGTAGTAGGAGCACTAACAGGAGGTTTAGCTCTTGGTTTAGCCTTCAATACAACCTTTGGTTTTGGTTTAGGAGCAATAGCAGAAGCCCAAGATCCTTGCTTTAGTTCTGGAACTGGAACTTCTCTCAATACTTTAGATGTTTCAATTGGTTTTGATGATAAAGATTCTTTTTCTTCTGATTCAACAATTGGGGATTCAACAACTTCTTCAGCAGTTTCTTGTGATTCAATAATATCCTTCTTTTCAACCACTTTAGCCTTTGGTTTTGGTTTATCACCTGATAAAGTAGCGGCCCAGGAATTACCATTATCAGATGGTGATGAAGCTACTGCAGCCTCTGCAGCAGCAGGTGCAGAACCAGTTGAAGGATTAGGTTTTTTATATGAATTTGATAATGGTTTTTTGGCAGTATTTTTACCATCTTTACCATCTCTTGAAAATTTACCAGTTTCTCTTTCTCTTCTACCTGATGGTTTATTAAACTTTGAGTGATCATTACTATTACCATTACTATTATTATTATTATGATGATTATTATTATTATTATTAGATATATTGGTTGAATTATTAGAAAGTGAGGGTTGTATATTTGATGCATCATCTTGTAAATCCTTCTTTTTATGTTGTTTATTTTCCTTTTTAATAGGTTCCCATTTAGAAACTTTATTATTAACAATTAAATCAATAACAACTTCAAATTGTTGATCATTTTCTTCCAATAAACCTTGTAATTCTTCCCCTTCCCAATCAGGGAACATCTCAATCAAACTGGCCAATTCGGTGGATGTGGTTGTGTCATTAGTATTGGATGATGATGATGATCCATTATTGAATCTTTTCAGATGATTCTTAAATGGCTTTCGTTGTTGTGTAGACATGGTTGTATTTGTATTTGTATTTGTATTTTTATTTTTATTGTTAAAAAGTATGTAATCTTCTTCTTCGTTCTTGATATTAAATCGTTGTAGTTAACAGGTATGGATGGATGCCCAATATCAATCAATCTAACTATAATTCTTATATTATGAACTAATAACTATAACGCTTGATGATATGACGACGGAATATGGAGAAATATGGAAATATGAAAATGAAATTTTTTGACAATGACAGATTTTTCCAAAAAAAAACTTTTTTTTTTATGATTTCGTTTTCGCTCTGGTTAAAAATAAAATTTCGTTCTTTCAGTTCTATTATGTTACTTTTACTACTTTTTTAATAATTAGATTTACAAGAAGAATAGAATAGAGAGTGGTGATTAATTACTATATTAAATAATATAAATAAAAATGTATATATATATAAATAGTGTATTTATTGAACTGTATAAATATGTAAAGTTAAGTTTGATTTATTTCGTTCAAAATCAAACGTCCATTTTAATGACAAGAAGAAGAAGAAAAAAAAAAGGTGAAATTTTTAAGTATGGAGAGAGAGAGCAGTTTTTTAACGTCACAGTTTTTTCCATTGCTGCGTAAAATTATAATTTCTTTTTGACTGAAGCACACGACCTTGTTTTTCATTACGAATGCAAAACCTTAACTAATAAAGATGAAGAATTAGTTGTAGTTAAATCATTATCAATTGAATTGACTAATGGATTTATAATTTGTTCAACTGTTGTTTCAAATAATTCATTAATAAGTTCTTTTAAATCTTCACCTGTCTGTTTAAAATCAGGATACGCATTAACTTCCAATAAATTCACCGATAAATCGGAATTAACCAAAAAATCAATTCCATATAATTCAATGGCATTAGTTAAAGGTTGGAAATTAATTTTATCAACTTGACTTGCTGCCAGATATAATTCTTTAACAATATCACATACATGAGTAAATATTTCTTGTTTCAGTTTATCATTTATTCCATCCAATGACCAGAATGGTACGACTAATGGTTCTTCATCTTGATCTTCTTGTAAACATGTATTTGTCAAATGTCCTCTCATATCTATTTCTTCTTCATTATTAACTTTATGAAGATTTTGAAAACTGGTGGCAGCAAATAAAGTTAATATATTCTTATAAACATAAACCAGTAAATTTCCTGAACAAACAATATAAACTCGTAAATGGAATTTTTTATTATCATAATTAGGTAATAATAATGGTGAACTTTTATATTCTTGAACTATGAAATGCCTCAATTGAGATATAATGACTCCATTATTATCATCTTCTTCTTCTTCTTCTTCTTTTTGGATATCTTCATCATCGTCACTTTCCTCTTCAAATGAATCAAAAATCGCTTGTAATTGATCAATAGTTCTAAACAAACGAATACCTTGTCCCTTATCACTCATACTAGGTTTCAAAATCCAAACCTTGTTTCCATTATTAATCTCATCTCTTAATTCATAAGCATCATCCAAGGAATCATCCAAGAATTCAGCATAATCCACTTCTAAATTATAAGTTTCCGGAGTGGCGGCTTTTAAAATTGAACTAGGGTGTTTGGTAGTATAATGATGAATAGTATTATATAAATAATGTTTCCTAATTAATCCCTTTCTATAAATATAAGAGGGGATGAAATATTGATCAGGATGAGATTGAATTAAATCAATATTTAAATCTTCATAATCACCATAATGAAATACTTTTAAATTAGGTGAGGTAATAATTTTATTCAAGATTGTTGAATCTTGAGTTATAGGTATAGAAATCTTCTTAAATGAATTGACTAACGGTTTGAATATATATGAACTTGATGGGATTGTAATTAGAAAAATAAAAAATTGTGATTGATGATTATCATTTATATTTAAATCTTCAATATCTTGATTTATTTGTTCAAGATCATCATCATCATCATCTTGGACTTCATTCTCTTCTTCCAATAAAATCTCACCTCTTAATGGTTCAACAGTTTTGAACGTCGCCTTTAAAGGCGTAACACTAATTCCTTCATTCAACAAGACTCTTGAATCAGTATGTTCGAAATCAGTTAATCCATGTTTATATACCCTCTTAAAATCGGGATTCCATTTGAATTGTAATTGACCTCTCTCATCAACCGATGAATCATCCGGTTCATAGATTGATTGCCATTGATTTTGTAAAATGGGTGCATAATGAATCTTAGTCTGACCCAATTTTAATGATTCAATCAAGGGGATATTGATTGAAAAAATATCAATTTCATTAGGATGAAGTAATAATCGTTGATATAAGACTTTGATTAACTTGACCGAGATCTTAGCAGCCTCTCTTAAGATATGGAAATCATGATTCAAACTATTAAATGCATAACTTAATGCAATAGATTTAATTCCATGAGTTGATGCTTCCATGGCAGCTCCCACGGTCCCACTGGTTAAAATATATAAATTCGATGAATTCTTACCGAAATTAGGTCCACTAATAACCAAGTCTATTGGCTTAGCCTTAGTCTTGCTATATAAATGATGAATCCCTATATCTGTACATGCTGCAGGTGTCGAGTCCAACAAACACCATTCTTGATATTGGGGGTCAAGATGATACTTGGGTTCTGGTAAATGGAATGGACCTTCATATGAGTTTATATCGCGTGAAGTGGCCTTATCAGGAGATGTGCTATGCTTGGTATAGATATATGTGGCTGTCAATGTTTTCCCGGCAAAATGTGCCTTGCCTATCCAAGATCGTTGTTGATTGGGGATCACAATTGATAAATCCCAAGTTGTGGAGGTATTGATTTCATCAACGAGGTACTTCATGTATGGACATGAATTGTCGTCCAAGGGCCCGTCATCATTGGTGAGTAAGACATGCATCGCGTCTATGTGTGTGTTGGGACTATTAATCCTCTTGGTTTGAAGTGTGTATCAACTTAGAACTGTTTGTAAAAATTGGCTGCTCAAAAAACAGACAGATCATTTTTTTTTTTTTGATTTAGGAATCAAAAGTTTTTTGATTTTTCAACATTTAATTCTTTTTTTTTTATAGAAAATCCAAACCATCAGGATTCATCATTTCCAATTCAAATTAGTCTAAACCAACTCCCACCTCAACCCACCATACTTTAAAATCAATACATACAGGATGTCGATGTTCATGGGGGCCGCTGCCCAGTATACACAACAAACCATCAACCCTGAGAAAATAAAACTTGCCCTGATTCAATTTGAAGCTCAAGCATCTACATTCAATAAAATTCTTAGTACATGTGCTGGTAAATGTCTAGCTCATCATTATGGAGAGGGGGATTTGAATAAGGGTGAGCAGGCATGTGTGGATCGATGTGTGGCCAAATATGTCAAGACCAATTTGATGATTGGTGAAGGGTTCACTAAAAATGGATTGAATCCATATAATATCATGCCTGATTATGATAAAGTTAAACAAGATTTAAAACAATCAAGTTTAATAAGAGATGAACAACGATGAATGAATCTTTACCTGGTTCTGTTCTGACTGACGAAGAAAAGAAAATAATTGGAAATAAATTAAACTTCCAATGATGTACAATAGAGAAAAATAGACTAGAGTTGAATAAGATTCAATAAAAAAAGAGATGAATACGTAAAAAAGAACTTACTTCTTTAATATGTAAATGATAATACTTTGTAAATAGGTTTTTTTAATGTATGATTAATATATATATATATCACGATCAGTTTTTATCCTATTATGTTATTATTATATTCTTGTTATTAATTGAAAGGATGATTTTCATTAATATCTCTTTATAAATGGAGGATAACGTATAAATATTAACTTAAACTAAAACTAAAACAAAAACTAAATACGATCAAAAATAATCTATAAATTAATTCTTTTATTTTTATTTATATTGGTTAATTAATTAATTAATTAATTAATTTACTTATAATTGATCTTTAGTATGGAAAATGTTTAAAGCTTCCGAGATTCTGGCAGACATGGTTTTTTCACCTTCTCTAACCCAAACTCTTGGATCGAAATATTTCTTATTTGGTTTATCTTCACCATCGGGGTTACCAACTTGAGTTAATAAATAATCCTTCTTGGTTAAGACATAGTCTCTAATACCAGCCAAATAAGCATATTGACAATCGGTATCTAAATTAACCTTGACAACACCATTAGTGATGGCAGTATCAAATTCTTGTTGGGTGGAACCGGAACCACCATGGAAAACCAAGAATAATGGATGTTTAGAAGAAGAACCTAAAGTCTTTTTGGCATAAGCTTGATGTTCACCTAAAATTTCTGGTTTTAATTGAACATTACCTGGTTTATAAACACCATGAACATTACCAAAAGCAGCAGCAATTGAAAAGTTTGGAGAGATTGGATGTAAGGCTTCATAAACAGCAAAAACGGTTTCTGGAGAAGTATATAAAGATTCTTTAGTAACATGTTCATTATTGACACCATCTTCTTCACCACCAGTAATACCAATTTCCATTTCTAACCATTGACCTAATTTAGCCATTCTTGTGAAATATTTAACACAAGTAGCAATATTTTCATCATCAGTTTCTTCGGATAAATCCAACATATGAGATGAAAATAATGGAGTACCATGTTCTTTAAAGAATTTTTCATCTTCAGCCAACATACCATCAAACCAAGGTAATAATTTCTTGGCACAATGATCAGTATGTAAAACAACTGGAATACCATAAGTTGGAGCAATTGCTCTAATATAATGAGCAGCAGCAATAGAACCAGCAATTGAAGCTTCTTGATTCTTATTGGCAACACCCTTACCGGCAAAATAAGCAGCACCACCTTGAGAAGTTTGTAAAATAATTGGAGATTTGGCATCTCTAGCAGCTTCTAAGGAGGCAACAACAGTTGATGAAGAAGTAACATTGATGGCTGGAATAGCAAAACCTTTGGCTTGAGCATAAAGGAATAATTCCTTGACATCTTCACCGTAGATGACACCTGATTTACTTAAGACGGCTGGTGGGGACATTATTATAATTAGTTGTGTATTGATTAGTATTATCAATTGATAGATCAATTAAAGAAAGAAAGGAAAGAAAGAAAGAAAGGAAAGAAAGGGAAAGAGAAATTTATTAAATTGGAAAAGAATTTAAAAGTTCAACAAAAGGGAATGAGGAGAGGTTTAAATAAGACTCTCAACGATTTTTAATTTTTTTTTATACTACTGTATACTAAAAAAAAAAATAATAATCAAAAGTAGTATTAATTATTGGCTTATAACACTTAAATAGTAATGTAATGTAATGTATATAGTATAGAACAACAGTTGATGGTTTAAAATGTACAATTGCTAAATGATAGTCATGACATAAATGAAAATGAAAATGTATGTGCACTATTACAATCCAATTAAAGAGATGAGATTGGTTTTGATTAACTGATCGAGGAACTTAACTTAACTTACATTACTATTAATTATACTAACATATAAAAAGTGTACGTTAGGTGATGACGATTTCAAATTTTATTATATTATAAAATTTTTAATTTTTATTTATTTCGGAGTTTTTTCTCTAATCATTATTATGAATTATTAGGGGACCACAATGATCCGGGATCTTTTTAATCCTTTAGTATATATCAAGTATAATAGAGTTGTTTTTAAAAGTATTTTGAATTGAATTGGTCTTGAATTATTTACCGAGTATCATCAACCTACCCCATATATATGTATGTATATAAAAACTTTATAGTATTGAACCGCCGGGTGATGATTCGATTCAAAAGTTAACCCGATCCAAAAAAAAAAAAAATCATGGGTCGTGGTATGAGTATGGTTGCTGTAAGAGCATAATTTTTTTTGAGTGAATGAATGCCCGGTTGGACGGGGAACAAAGTAAAAAGAAATTGGTCACCTGATATACCCATCATGTGATTTCTTGCCGGAATACAAACATCCATACATCTCAAATTATATACTGTAAATATATATATATATTATATACAGGATTGTATTTAAAAATCGTCAAAATATCAAATTTTCAATTATTCCAAGTATGGTAAGATATATATTATAACACATGATATCATCGATATGACAATCAATAATAATGATAATCATATAATAACTCCTTCCACCTTATCATCAAACAACAATAATAATAATTATAATCTACCCATAACCACGATTAATAATCTTGAATATCATCAATTTAATCTTGCGAATCATGATGAATTTAAACAAATTTCAGAATTAATCTCCAATCATTTATCAGAACCATATTCCATCTATGTATATTGGTATTTCCTTAATACATGGCCTCATTATTGTTTTATAGTTAAACAAAAACAACAAGATACTATTATTGGAGTTATAATATCTAAAGTTGAACCTCATCGACAAGTTCGAATGAGAGGATATATAGGAATGGTTGTTATTGATCCTGAATTTAGAAATAAAGGGATTGGGAAATATTTAGTTGAATTAACTCTTAAAAAAATGATTGCCTGGGATAATATTGATGAAGTATCACTTGAAACTGAAGTTATTAATAAAGGAGCATTAAGATTATATGAAAATTTAGGATTTTTAAGAACAAAAAGACTTTATAGATATTATCTTAATACTCATGATGCATTTAGATTGATTTTACCAATTACTGATAAATCATCCACCAGGATTTCCTTTTTACCTCAAATAAATGAATCATCTAATTATGAATCAAAAATCATATAAATAATTATTCATTTCAATCTATATATTCATTAGAGTTTAGTTTAGTTTGTTATATAAGAAGAAGAATAATAGCATGGTATCATACCAATAATAATGGTTTACATTCATCAACTATAATATTATCATCATTATTATTATCATCATCATTAAATGAAGTACCCACTCCTAATAATACACTAAGAGGAATGAAATAACTTAGGATATGTTCACCCCAATTAAAATCTAGAATTCTATTCTGGACAAGAGTTTCCCATATTATATAAGTTATAATTATAAATATCAAATATCCTTGTAAATATTTCCATTGATTATTGATTGAATAAATATGATTAACAAATATATCATGATTTATATAAATAAAATTCATTAATAATAAAATAATTCCCCCATTTTTAATTGATTGAATTGGATTACAAAACATTATAATAATATAAAATTGATAAATTATAATAATACTTGCATCACAAATTATAAGTAACCATTTATAATGGAATATAAAATGACATACAAGACAAAATATTATTAGGGATATATTGGGGAATAATAATATATTTTGAAGAGAATTTCGAATTATTAATAAATATTGAGGAGAATATTCATTAATTATTAATGATATTAATAGAATTGATGATTCAATAAGACCAAATGTGAATGAAACATATTTTCTTCTTCTTGTTGTTGTTATTGGTTGATTATATTCTTCTTCTTCTTCTTGTTGTTGAGTATATTTCATATATTTCATGTTTGGATGTTGAATATAATGTATAGTCTTCGAGGATAATAATTTTATTATTGAATTGACGTTTATTTATTTATTTATTTTGACAGAATTATTTGTTTATATATATATATATATATATAGTAAATTGCCTGATAATCTCGTTTATTTTATTTATATTTATATGTAAATATTTATGAAAAGCCCCCTATAATAAATTAATATACGACTTGTTCATTTTAATATATAAGAGACCCTTTTTTTTTTTCTTTATAGTATTCCCCCGCAATTAATTTTTTATGTGTTATTATTGATGATAAACTATGAAAGAGAATAACAATACAGAATTAACCAATACAAAACAAAGTGATATATGTGTCTATATCGCTTAAATAATAATATACATACATGTACTTCAATATCGTAATACACTTTTATTATACTATGAAAAAGACAAACTTAAAACTTTAAATTTCATATTATTATTTATTTATTTATTTCCCGCCTTGAAACTAAATAAATAAATAAGACTCATGTCATTTCATTCCATGTCATTACATTCCAAATATTTGACATTGAAACAACAACAACAACAACAACACAATCTAAATCAAAGTTAAATCAAATTTTAAAACATAAATAAATCTGGATTCATAGATTTGCACATTCAGTTCATTTTCAAAGTTAAAAAAAAATTATTATTCAAAAACTTTTGTTTAAAAATCACAGTCTCATATACAAAGTTAAAAGTAGTTTTGTAAAAGTAAAAGCACTTAAAAAATAACTAACAAGAGATTATTTTTAGTTAGTTACTTATCCATTATTATAGGAATCTCTCCCCTTTATCTTCATTTCAAATTATCATAATGATTAAAATGATCATCAAAGGGTTCCAAAATAAAATCTCTTACTAAAAAAAAAAAGAGTCGTGTGCCACTTGAATCAATCAAATCACATGATATCAGACATTATTGTTCTGTATACAGTAGAATTATACTGGAAATTCATGAGAAACCTAAAATATTTTTTGTCAGAAAAACGTCCGTGATAGTTTAGTGGCTAGAATTACCGTTTGTCGCATGGTAGACCGGGGTTCAATTCCCCGTCGCGGAGTACTTTCTTTTTTTTTATATATATATTTTTTTAGTACTCAATAGTGTTTAATGATAATAAATGTATTATCAATGTAATTGGATTATCAAATGATCTTTTTTAGTTAGTTTGGATCAGTTGTTAGTTAAATACAAGAAGAATTATCTGATCAATTTTTAATCCATAATTTGATAATTTTTTTGCAATTTTCTATAACAAATACTCTTAAACTTTAATCGTTATTCAGATTACAACACTTAACCTTTGATTTGAAGTTACAGAAGTAGACTATATGAATATTATATTAGAGACACTACACAACATTATAAACAATAAATGTTATGTAAATTTATGAATCAATAAGATTAGAGATACTATAACTAAATTTCTTTTACAAATTAATTGCAATATAAAATGTTGTGTTCAATCAATAAAGTCAAGTAAACTAAAAGACGTGTATGACTGACTGCAACATCTTTTATCTGAAATTTCAGTATTTTATTTATTTACAAATTTAGTTTAGCTAATTAGTATAGTATCTCTCTTTAAAAATACGCGTATTTTTCATTTTATTTTTAAATTTTAATGTTAGGACGCGTACAAACCAAAAAAAAAAAATGCTAACAACGAGTGGTGATTTGAAAATTATATATATATTATCAGTTACAATTCCTTTATCATTCAATTCATTTCAATCAATCAATTCATATTGAAAGATAGACAAACCCTACAATAGATATAGAAAACATAAACAACAACCATGCTTGAAGGTAAATTTGATGAATCAACCTTGTTAAAGAAAATCATTGATTCTATAAAGGATTGTGTTAAATTATGTAATTTCAATTGTACTGAACATGGGATTACTGTCCAAGCTGTCGATGATTCAAGAGTCTTATTGGTCTCGTTATTGGTGGGACAAACTGCCTTTAGTGAATATAGATGTGATAGAGATGTTACTTTAGGAATTGATTTGGAAAGTTTTTCCAAAATTATAAAATGTGGTAATAATGAAGATTATTTAACTATATTAGCTGAAGATAGTCCTGATAATGTTATGACTATATTTGAAGATAAGAAAAAGGAAAGAGTTAGTGAATATTCTTTGAAATTGATGAATATTGATTCTGAATTCCTTAAGATTGATGATATGGAATATGATACTGTTATAAATATGCCATCATCTGAATTTGCTAAAATTGTTCGAGATTTAAAAAATTTAAGTGAATCATTAAATATCATAGTCACTAAGGATTCAATTAAATTCACTTCAGAAGGTGAATCAGGTTCAGGTTCAGTCGTTTTGAAACCTTATAATGATTTGGATAAACCGGATGAAAGTGTCAATGTTCATTTAGATAATCCTGTTGATTTAACCTTTGGATTGAAATATCTTGGTGATATCATTAAGGCAACTTCATTAGCTGGAACTATTACCATTAAATTGGCTGATAAAACTCCTGCCTTATTTGAATATAAATTAGATGTTGGTGGTTATTTAAGATTTTATTTGGCTCCAAAATTCGATGAAGATGAATAAATATAATTTATAAATTTATAACTAGTTTAATCAATTACATAAATAAATAAATAAATATTATTTCGAAATTAATAATCATGTAGACTACTTATACGACTGTAAGAAACTTTTATTTTAATATACAACTAACTAACAAAACATAATAATAATAATAATAATACAATAGAATGGAAATAGATAAAATAAAACCTCAACTACTCTTTTTATCATGCATTTCTTTACCCCATTTATATAAATCTTTCTTTAATCTATCAGCCCTTACTATTCCATTTCTTAATTGACTTAAATTCTTAACATATTCATGTTGACGTTGAATACTTACTTGAAGATAATTAATTAAATCTTGTCTCAAGTTGAAATCTTGATCATTATTATTATTCTGCTGCAGTTGATCTTCATTGATTGATAATTGATACTCTTCATATCTCTTTAAAGTTTGTGGTAAGGTGAAAAATGGATCTACATCTTCAACAGATTCCTTTTCTGACTTGATGTCAACTATATTATTATTACTTTCTCCTCCTTCCTTTGTAATCTTCTCCTTTTCATTTTCCTTGTCCTTGTCTCTTTCTCTTTCTCTACTGGAATCTCCATTATTCGACTCTCTTTCATTGGAAACTATTAATCCACTAGATACTACTGCCCCTGATTTTTCATCATTTAATCCATGATCATAATCTTCTAATCCTAAATTCTCCTCTAATAAATAAAACCAATCTTCACCATTTAATACTTGTAATAGTTTATTTAACCAATTTAAATTATTTTGTTCAACTTCAATTAATTCAATTAATTCATTTGCCAATTTATTATAAATAACTGATTTATAAGTTTTCAGAATTGATGGATGGGATATAATTTCAGAGGGATGATTTAAAGGAGCTAAGATTTCGGAAAGTTTGATTTTCTTAAGTGGATGATCTTCTAATTCATCTTCATCTCCTTGATTATCAGCTTGTTCATCATCATCGTCATCTTCTTCATCATCGTCATCGTCATCTTCATTATCTTCATCATCATCAACTTGAACATCATCATCTATAGTATTGGCAGAATTTCCATAAAAATCATTCCATTTTCTTTTATTATTGATATTACTTCTCTCAATGCTCTCATTCGTCAATACAAGATGATTAACTCCATCATATTCCACGATTTTTGAATTCAATGATTCTAGTGGATTTGATGATGGCTGGTATAATTTATTCCCCCTATTACTGGTCGTTATCTCAGCACTATCGTTAGATATTGAATTGGCAGTCAAGACCGACTGTTTGAAACGCGATATTATATCCAACGAAACACTATCCAACATGGTTTGATACTTTGGTTTATTCGCTGTTATGTTATCTGCTTTTGGTTTACCTTTACTATCCGACTAAATTCAAATCCTCAATTCCAATTTTTTAGTGTTAAACCAAAAAGAAAAAAAAGAGAGCTTATATGAAGGACGTACTAATACATCCATACACCAATAGTTAACTATAGGTCATTTTAATACTTTTTTAACACTGTTACTTCTATGTTTAGATATATATACATATATATACATCTGATTAAGAATTTCATTTCATATATTTAATAAACATTCTTATCCTTGATTATTGTCAACTACTATTGAACTTGGTTATATCAGTGTGTTCTTGTAGTTACTTTTACTTAGAAATCATCGTTATAAAGTTGTGTCGTCTGACTTGCTAAGTTGAGCCATAATTTCCTATATATACATATATAAAAAAAATAAAAAGGCAGCCAAAATATTTTAGGATTTACTTACCCATATATCATCAATTCAGATCAGTTTATACCATCAATATCATTTGATAAGATATCATTTGCAAGTTGACGATACTTATCAATCCATCCATTTTGCATTTGACATACTCTAGTTTTAAGACTGGTTAATTCCTATTATTAATTGCTTTCATATTATTATCCCTTGTTTGATCTTGCCCCCCTTATCAGTTAATTTTTTATAACTTTCTTTTATAATTAGAGAAAATTCTGCAGATGAATGGATATCATGTCAGATATATCCTATTTGATTATATATAATGCTCACAATGGAGCATCTATACAAATACCTAAACCTATCAGATTTCATAATTTAAAGGAATTTAAACGATTCTTACTGCAATCATTTCAATTTGAAAGTGTGGATAATATCTTTTTATTAACTTCATTTGGTATAAGGCTAAACTTCAATTTAATAAATGAATTAGTAGATATCTATGTTTTTGATAAACGATTATCGGCAGATTCATTTGATAATAAAGTATTAGATAATTATACCCTTACTACTGATGCTAATAATACTTTAATAATTCCCCAAGTTTCAGTATTAGCAACAACAACTGATACCAATGTCAATATTAAAGATATTACTAATAATTTGAAAACTAATCAACAATGGGCAAGACAATTACTTCAGAATTCATTTAAATTAGAAGAATATTCAAAAGAATTAATCACGCAAATCAATATTATTTTCAAATCATTAAATACAATTTTTCAATTTGGAACTACATTTATGAATGAAATTGAAAAAAGTTTTAATGATTATCGAAATCATATTAATCTAATGAATTATAAAACTTTACATAGAAATTGGCAAGATCATTATAATAATTTATCTAAATTACCTGTATTCAAGATTAAAAATAAATTAATTAGATTAGTTGATTTATTAAACCATCAAAAATTATCAGAAGATTCTAAATATGTGGGACAAAATTTACCTTTAATAGTTAATGAATTCAATTTAATGAGTCAAACTATAAATGAAATAGGGGAGGAGAAATTAAATGTTGATAAACATATTGAATCATTAAGAAATGAATCAATTAATGAATTTAAAGATTTTAAATTTTCTAATATTTCTCGAGAAATTCAATCTACTGTGAAATTAATTTTAGATGATTATGATAAATTATCAAGTTCAGATCAAAATTTATTGAAAATTTATGAATTACATAAAACTCAATATTCATCTGATATCTTTAAGAAATCAACTGATCTTTATAATCATTATGTTGGTTTAAAACATTTTAAATCAAAGTTGGTTAAAGAAAGTACTGCTGTATTTAATAAAATTGCCAATTTACAAATGAAAATGGTTAATATTAAAAATAATCTTCGAGTTTTAACCAATCCTTCTGATTCAACGGATTTATTATCATATCAAACAATTCAAACTATTCAAACTTATGAAAATTATTTATCATTTACAATTGATTTACCATTATTATTTGGATTCACTTTGATTGAAAAAAGACGTCAATATGAATGGTATGATTTTTATTCAAAGGGTATAGTTAGTAATGTATCTGAACAATTGTCTATTATAATTCAACATGAGAGAGTGTTTAGAAATATTTGGTTGAAGAGATTTGGGAACTTTTTACCTGTATTAGACGAGGATGATGATCAATTCAATCAATCATCATTACCCAATATCGATGTTACATTGGTTAGTAACAGGGCCACATTTTCATTTAAAATTTTAGATGATTTGATTATAGATAGGGATGATATCTTAAGTTATATATCCATATTAGAAACTTCTAAAGTTTCTGGGAATTTCGTACAATTGTTGAACACGAATTTTAAAGATTTAGTAAGGTCTACTAATACTATGAAGAAAATCACGAAAGTTATTAATTCGTTAGGTACTTATACTTCATTAGCCAGTGAGAATAAACTGAAATTATTAAATCGAGATGGTACTGGTGAAAATGGAACTAATGATGGCGAAGAACTGGACATTGACATTGATATGAATTTGATTAAAGGATTGAAATCAAGGATCAAGAAACTTGAAAATTTGTTACATCAACAACAATATAAGAATTTAACAAGCTGGCCAGTCACCAGAAACAATGCTTCAGGCAATATCAATTCCAATAATAATAATAATAATAATAATTCCCATCCTCCAGCGAATAATAACAATGGTAATACAACTAGTAATGGTGACAATAGATTTAGTCTAATTCTCGATCCTTCTTCGGATGTGCCAAAATCCGATCCAACACAGCTATTACAAAGAAGACACACGACTAATTCTAAAGCAGTACCTTCAACTTCACCAGGTGAAACAAATAATATTGATAAGCATCTAGATAATATTAGACTAAAACGGGTAAATCAAGAATTATTGTCTGAAAACCAACGATTAGTGGATGAGAATAATGCTGCAAATTACGAAATCGAAAGGTTGAAGCAACAGATTGAAGAATCCAAGAATCAAGCTGTTATTAAGGATGAACAATTTAAATTAAATATTAAGATGGATTCTAAAGAAATTGAAAGTTTACATAAAAAAGTTGATCAACGAGATAATCAAATTTCTGAATTACAAACTAATATTATCAAATTCACAGAATTAAATTCCACTTCAAGTTCTAAAATTGATGAATTAAATAAAACCATCACATCAATAAGGAACGAGTGTAACAATCTAGATGAGAGAAGAGTCCAGTTATTGAATAGTTTGACAACCAAGGAATTAGAAATAAACAAAGAAAGAAATAATTACGAGGATACCATTAAGAAATTACAAAATCAAGTTGATGAGATACAGAAGGATTATGGAAATTTAACTCAAAGTAGTTTGAATGATCAAAAAACTAAACGTGAACTTAATGATATTGTAATAAACTTATATTTGAATATCAAAACATTGTCACACGAGTTATTTGAATTTTTCCTTGAGTATTGTTTCATACTAGAATCAATGGGTTTATTGTTAATAAAAGATGATGGTACTTATAAGATCACAAGAGTCAAAGGATTGAGATCCAAGAAGAATGCTATTGATGAACCAAATGATACTGAGGTAATTGCAATTGAAAAGCCAAGCTCAGTGGTCATTGAAGATATTACAGAACAGATGAATTGGTTTGAAAGTTTCAGTGGCTTGAAACTAAGTGAAGAAACAAATACCAATGATGATGAACGGGCATCCAATTTAATAAGATTGTTTAATGAGAATTTCGATAAGACAGGCTCGAAATTGGATAATTTCTTGAGGGTGATTTCATTTAAAGAGAATGTTCAAATGCAAGAGGATAGTATTAGTAATACTAAATTCTTTTTGAATTCTATTGCTAAGAGGTTTAAGGACGTGGAAGGTTTTGCTAAGAGGCAAACCAAAGATAATAAACTTAAGGACCAAGAGATTAGTAAATTATTAACCAGGTTAAGTACAAAAATTTCAATCAATTCATTTCAAGTTAGTGATTTAGTTTTATTCTTACCAACAAGAATAGAGCGTAAAAACAATGAAATTGAAATTGACAAAAACTTACAATCTTGGGCTGCATTTAATATTGGATCTCCTCACTACTTTTTAAAGATAGGTAATGATGAAATCATTAAGGACAAAGATTGGATGGTGGGTAGAGTACTTAGTATAGCTGAACAAAAGGTTACTGAAGAAAGTGCTACTAATAAGGAAATAAATCCTTTCCAATTAAGTATTGGGGTTACATGGTATCTTGTAGAAGCTATGGAACAGCTGATATAATTAGCTTTACTTTGTTTATCGTAATTTGTTTTTATTTTTCATTTCATTAAATATTCTCTATTTTATTTATAATTATATATTAGAAATAGGTAGGTAGGGGGTTAATTTACACAAGTAATCTAATCTATTCAGGTGCATGAGTGAATAAATAACTAACACTTTCACCATTATGTAACCTCCTTATAGCTTCTGCTAAAGTTGGACTTATATCAATAATTTTAAGTTTTGGACAAGAAGCAGCCTTTTCACTTAATGGTAATGAATTTGTACATACTATTCTATCCAATTTTGAATTGTTCAATCTTTCAATAGCATTTGATGAAAAGATCCCATGAGTTATCATAGCAATGACTTTACTAGCACCATTTTCAAGTAAAATTTCTGCTGCCTTACACAAGGTTCCACAAGTATCTGCTATATCATCAACTAAAACACATACTTTATTATTGACATCACCAACCAAAACCATTCTGGATATTTCATTGGCTTTTTGTCTTTCTTTATGAATTAAAGCAAAGTTGACATCAAGTTTGTCAGATATAGATGCAACTCTCTTTGCTCCACCAGCGTCAGGAGATACTATGATTAAATCCTTCTTGTCAAAATTATCAGAGATATATCTCAACACGGAAGGTTCCGCATATAGATTATCAACTGGAACTCTGAAGAAACCTTGGATTTGAGACGCATGGAGATCCATGGTTATAACATGATCACATCCAGCAGTTTGTAAGAAGTTGGCTACTAATTTAGCCGTTATTGGTGCTCGAGATTTATCCTTCTTATCTTGTCTTGCATAAAAAAAATTTGGTATGACGGCCGTTATCCTTCTGGCACTGGCTATTTTACAAGCATTTATAGTGATCAATAATTCCATCAAGAAATCATTAATCTTTTCTTCACCACAGCATGTTTGTATTATATAAACATCTTCATCTCTAACCGATTCTCCAACTGCAACAGCAGTTTCTTTATTGGTATATTGAAATGCACCGACACGAGCTGGTGTCATTCCTATTTTTTTAGCCACCAACTCACATAATTGAGGATGTGAGTTACCTGCAATTAACTTTATATTGTTAAGAGACTTAGTCATTGTTATCCAACCACTTTGAATGATAAATTTCGATCGACTCGTGGGTTGATTCAAATGGGGTCAAACAGTCTTTTAAAAAAAATTGAAATTGAGAGAAGAGTTCCTGGATATTTTTTTACAGGTTATATGATTAATTACAGGTTTTTAAACATTTTTGCAATTTAAGTGTCTATTATCATCATTAGTATATATTATAATTATAATTTAGCATTAACTTTTTCCAAGGCAATTTCATGTAATATAGCTTTTGCCTCTCTTTGACCACTGAACCATCCACCATGAGCACATCCATTGGCACTACCATCAATTGTTTCGGCACCTGCAAACTTAATTCTATTATCAATACCCATTATAAATGCATTAGTTATCTTATCAGGATTAATCGTACCTACTTTAGTGGTTGCATAAGCACCACGAGAATACTTTTCTGAATTCCAAGGAGTATGATAGATACTTGAAGGCTTTGGAATATGCCCACTTATTAAAGAAATGCTTGCAATAATAGGTTCAAAAAGGTCCCAAATCTTTTGATTTTTGGTTTTTTCATCCAAGGATTCGATATATGTAGACAATGGGGACTGGATTAAAGCAACCAAAGTTGGAGTATTGGCCATAGCTGCATAGTTGACCAAGATTGTTGGAAAGTCCCAAGGTTTATAATCGGTTCCATGAATTGGGTTTTGATCAGTCAAACCATAGAATCTATCGACATCCTTCGGCCAAAAAATAGAATCAAATTCCAAGATGACTTTCCCAAGGGACCCAAAATGAATGGAAGGTAATACATCACTGATATGTGGAGGTAATAATGGCTGCCAATCAATATACTGTTCATCCTGAGGTTGATTGATTATTAAAAGACTTTGTGGAATTGTGACAATCAAATAATCACAAGAATAATTCTGATTATTGGAGGTAGTTATATGAATCTTGTTCTTGTTAGTATAATTGATAGACTTTACTTGAGTATTAAGCTTTATATTATTATTTCGGTAGGATTCAGGTAACTCTGACAACTCATTTTCAAAAACTGTTCTATATCCATTCTTAACAAAGACATTTCTTCCTTGATGGTCCAGACCATAGAATGAATACTTTGCTGAAAGCTTATCCCAAGATTCTCCATGCCATAATTCAGCCCACATTCTAACCACAGCTAAACCATATTTCAATTGATCATTAGATAATCTGGATCTAAATTTTGTAGCATATTCCTCACATATTTCTTTCAAGGAAACGTCAGACTTATAAGGATTTGATTCGTAAGTTAGATTAATATATGCTAAGATCTCTTCCATAACAGCATTATATTTCCAGTTTTCAATGAATTTATCATGAGGAGAAAAGAAAATACTCTTACCATCGTCATAATAATAGGTAACGTTACCTTTGGCAATTGCTTTGTCAAACAATGGATTGTTTAGTGAATCATGAAACCACAGCGCACCAAGATCATACTTCACATCACGATCAGTTGTATTGTTGTTGGTTGATGATATTGATAGTAATCTTCCTCCTAATCGATCTCTTGCCTCTAGGATTAAAGTATCTTTCATCCCACCATCATATAAATCAAGTGCTGCTTTAACCCCAGATATCCCTCCACCTATAACAATAACTTTCTTATGTACCATGATATTGACTGGTTAAGACCTTTGACATGATGGAAAAGATCAAAGAGCTTTGAAATATGCCTGATAGTCCGTATGATATATATATTTAAATGTATGTGGAGGAGAGTCGGACCATATTCCTGCATATATACAATCCCAAAATGGTATTTCATTGCGCATCTCTTCCCGATTGGGAATTAGCTGGCGGCAAAATAAAGAGATAGCTAAACTGAAGTAAAAGAAGTAAAAGTAAAAGTAAAAGTAATCAAATTGTATATTTTTACAACTATTAAAAATTATTAGTGGAACAACCTCGTGTTATTATTTTAAAAACAAACTGTATTAGGTAAGTAATTATTAGTATATTTCAAACATTGTGTTGAAATGACGTAGGAAGAAAAAGAAGAAATATGAAAAGATGAAGAATGCAATGCAAGCAATAATGAATGAAACTAGGCACTTTTATTAGTGAGTACTAGTCGAGGGGTGGATTTAGAAAAGAAGGAACCAAGAAATATTGAATCGATGCAAGATTGGTTGTTCTTTCTTTAAACGAATGAAGAAATGAAACATATGTATGAATGTATGTATGTATGAGTGTATATGAGTGTATGAATGAATAATTAATTATGCGACGAATGCAGCAATGCCATGCAATAGTAATTGTAGTGATTCTTTTTTTTTGGGAACAAATAACAACAATAACAGGTCTTCACTTTAAGGAAAGGATTCCAAGGTATCATTCAAACCAACAATTTCTCCCAATAAACTTAGATATTCTTGGATGAACGAGTTGAAAACCCACCAATTGCCAAAACTATTTTCGGAATTGGACGAAGGATCCGGTTGACTGAATTGAGATTGTTGTTGTTTCAAAAAGATGAATTTCAAAATATCATTAAGAATAAAACTTATGAAATTATTATAGATGATGATGGGATACTTTGACTTATAATGCATTGATAATAAACGTTTATCAATTAGACTAATTAAGGAATGCAATTTCATTAATTCTCGATTACTCAAGATTGAATCACCACTAAGACCTTTGGAACTACTAGATTCCGATTCCCCCGACAATGATTTTGAATCAACATGAGAAGGAGGACTATCAAAGTCCAAATCAAGACTACTATCATTTAAGAAAGCCACCAAATCCTTCTTAAAGAATTCATCTATTAAATTGATTTCTTCATTGACGAAATTCATGGAAATTGATGATTTTAATTCATTATTGACGGCAGGATCGAAATTATATCCAATTAAAGTATAAATCATATCATTTGATAATATATCATTTTTGAAATTGAAATTCATTTCACCAAAGGAATTTAGATTTAAAAGGAAACTTTCATCATCCTCTGATTCTTCCACTTTAACTCGCACCCCTGAAGTTGGTGACGAAGCAAGTACAGGAGGATGAGAATGTGATGCGGCGGGAGGTAATGGTTGATTGGCCCTAAGGAAATTATCAATATCCAAGGACATGATTGATTTTTTATTATCTTTAATTATCAATTTAATAAAGGTAATTAATAAATCATTCAAATTGATCATTTTCTTGAGAAGAATCAAAAAAATTGTTGAATTATCAAGATTAAACACTGATGAATTCAATTTCCGTAACTCAGCATTTAAATTATTAATAAGGTGTAATAAATTCAATCTTAAATTCTTAAGGAAGAAAATATTAGTCGATGATTTAATTAATAATAAATAGGGCAATATTTCCACCAAAATTATAAGATAAAGATTCAAATCAATATGAGTATCAACATTGGGTGATGCAATCAATGGTTTCACCACGGCCTCAAGTAAATTGGTCAAGATACTACTATGTTCTTGTAAATTATCACTGTCAAGGAAGATTTGATGGATCAAGGCTCGTGAGATTTGAGAATGGGTCGAGTATACCTTATATCTTAATTCACTAAACCAATTTTCTTCATCATTCAATACGGTAAAATTATCATCGGGGGGATACTTCAAGAATGGCTTCATGAATGATAAATTAGGTGTCGTTAATAAATCCCCATACCTTGCGCTAATATTCTCTTCCTGCTGCAAGGGAGGACCCGGAGCTACTAGAGGTACACCAGCCGAAGCCGACGATGATGCTGTTGGTTGGGGCACTGGATGCTGAGATGAAGATGCTACTTGATGCTGTTGTTGTTGTAGTTGCTGATGCTGATGCTGATGCTGATGCTGATGTTGTTGTTGGTGTTGTAATAAATGTTGAGGTGAAGGTGGGACCAAAGGTAATGGAAGTTGACTACTACTACTTGAACCAACAAGAACTTCTGAAGATGTATTTATATCATGTTTAGACAAATCTGGTTTGGCTTTACCTTTACTTGAACTTCTTCTATGGGTTTTCTTGGGGACAAAACTTGATAATGATAAACGAGGACCCTTTTGGTCACCTTTAAAGATTTCATTCAATTCCACAATATCATTGTTATCGGATAATGCCTTAATATCGTCATTAATAATATTACTATTCCAAATCACACCCAAATAATTATATTTTGACTCACCTCTACTTCCCAATCGTTTAATTAATAAATTCGGATATACCAATTTAATCAATTTTCCTAATTTTGATTGACCCAAGATTAACTTCTGTTGTTCATTTGTTGTATTTGATGAGCTGGGATATTGTGTGATTAATCGTTGACATATAATGTAATAGGTCTTGTAGATTGAAAGACGTGGTATGGTATAATTCAAAGGATCATCATCATTAGTCAAGGGAAGTTCAACCAAAATATCGTACAACACCTTAATTGCCAAGAAAGTTCTTAATAATTCATGATAATTCAAATGACTTAATTTATTTTCCTTATCTGCTAATTCAGGGAAGTATTCGACAAGTAAACTCGTATTTTTGAATATATTTAATAATTCATTGATGATTGTAAGAGTACTTGTTTCATTGATTCCATCATTGGAAGGAGGAATTAAAGTTTTATCAATCTTCTCTTCTATTTTCATCATCAATAATGATTCAAGTCTATCATTGTTATATAAAAGATTATAAAAATTATCCACGGGGATTGGTAAGTCAATCTTATTAAGTATGGTTAATAAGTAACTGTTGATATTGGAGCTATCAACATTGACAAGTTCTGTCACGAGATCATTAACTATTGACTCATTGGTATTGGTATTATTATTATCATCATTATTAGTATTAGTATTGTCGTTATTATTATTATTATTATTACTGGATGCAGAAGGTATTTGTTTTCTAGAAGGATCTTCAGTCAATGAAAACAAATTAAAATGCGACGAGATTGAAAGGTTATTCTTTTGATGTTGTTTCAATGCAGATGCTAAATGAGATTTCGATGCGCCAGCAGAGCCACCAGTGCTACTACCGACTAGAGACTGTTGACTTGAACTGGAAGGAGCATTTTCAGGAAGAGGTTTTGTGTATTTGAAGGCGGGGGGAGGAAACAAATTGGTATTATCGAAATTACCTTCAAATCCTGAAGACAAGGGAGGTTGCAGTTGAAGATGGACCTGAGATGGATGCGATGAATGAGTTGATGATTGTTGTAGTTGTTGTTGTTGCTGTTGTTGAATAAAAGGAGAAGAAGTTGAAGAAGAACCTGCCACAGCATGAAAGTTTTGTAATGGAGTTTGAAACATGGCATTATTTGAAAGTTGAGACGTGTCAAGGTTCCCGTACAATTGTTGAGCTGGAGGATAATGAAAGTATTGAGAGCCTTGTTGGTCTTGATGTGGTTGTTGAGACTGAAGAGGTATTTCTTGATGATGTTGTACTTGTTGATGAAGATGTTGTTGATGACGATCGTCATCATCATCTGATGCTGCTCTTTTCAATGGAGAAGTATGCAATGAAGAACGATCAGTAGGTCTTGAATCTGGATCAGCAGAAAATGGTTTATTTGGAAAGTTATAGTTGAAGGGATCATTATCATAAATCTGGTGTTGGTGATGAGGCAGATGATGTAGTTGTTGTTGCTGATGATGTGGCAGAGTATGTAGTTGATGTTGTATCTGAGGCAGTTGCAGTAGCTGGTGTTGTTGAAGCTGAGGCAGCAGTTGTATTTGCAGCAGTAGTTGCTGTGATTGAAGTTGTTGTTGTTGCTGTTGTTGTTGTTGTTGCTGTTGTTGTTGATCTACAAAATAAAAGCCAGGAGCCAGAATAGACGACTTCTGCCGTTTATGACTTCTGCTTTTATTTTTATTGTTATTATTTGACATATCAGATCTAGTTGAACAGACATTTAAAATGGTATAGATGTTTAAACGAAGACAGTTTCAATATAGTTATCTTATTAGATTATGATTATGATTTGAATGATCGATATTTGACTCCAGGATGAAGGATCGATTGACTTGAATTGATAGGGTATTAAATGATATTAAATATTAAGTATTAGGAATTAATTAATTGATGACACACAGTTAATGGTCTTTTTTTTTGATTTTTTAAAACTTTTGGAGATGAAATCAAATAGGATATATAAAACACAAGTAATGGTTGTGATTGTGATTGTGATTGATAATTGGTAAATAGTGGAATTAAAAGGATAGGGAATGACGTAATAAAAACAAGTGACTGATACCACGATGAAAGTGATTGATTAGATTAGGGGGGTTGGATGGTTGGTTAATCAGTCAGATTGATTTGATAGATTGATTGAAAGATTTTAATAATATAAAGTAAACAAATAGTATAAAGTTGTTGATGTGTATAATGTTTAAAAAATGACACTACTACTATTAAGTTGGTTACTTTCACACTGAGACAGACTGGTTGTTACTTCTTCTTACTTTGATAGACCAAATAATAACAAGAAAAAAAAAATAACAATAAGGAACACAATAAAACAATAACAACAAAAAAAGAAAAAAAAATAATTTAGTTAGTGAGTAAAATGATTTCTCTCCCTTAAACAAAAAAAAAAAATTGTATGTATGTAAAGTACCTAATAATAGTAAATGTAAACAAATCAAATAAAAAAATGACAGCCTAAATTTTTGACTTAGGTCGTGGATCAAGATTGATGATGATTGGTGAAGAATGAATTGAATTGAATTAAATTGATAATAGGAAATGAATCAATACAATAGGATAGTAAGACAATGATGTAGATAATGTAGATGAATATACTTAAATATGATGTAGTCTAATGGTAGCTGATTGATTGATGATTGATGATGAAAATGGCAGCCAAAAACGCAATTGAAACAAAAAAATTGACACACTTTAAAAACTTAAATATAAAATGTGTGAGGCTATGGGGGTTTGATTGTAATTGTAATGATTATATGTTGATTGATTGATTGATAGATTGAATTGGATTTAATTCTTAAGGGGGAGAATGACCATAAAAGGAAAAAAAGTGGAGGATCAATTTTTGTATGTATTAGCTTTAGCTTTAGCTATAGATCAAAAATATTTTGTTTTGTATACAGGGTACTCCAGTAAGCAGCCGTAGCGCAAACAAAAAAAAGATTTATTACCGACAAGATCAATTTTACACTAAAAAAAGACACTAAAAATAATCTTTGATTTGATTCTCGGTGGGGGAGGGGGAAGAAAATGATTTAGGTGTAATTTTTTCTTTCTTAGTGGGAAAATTAATTTGTTTTGACGAGGAAGGTACAATTTACGCGTTTTAGCGTCTAATGGAAATGTCAATAAAAATATAGATTAATGAGGTAGAAATAGGGTAATTTTCTTCCTTATCAAAAAATGTATAATAATGAGACTTTCTAACTGTAATAACAATTGATAGATACCTAAGATGATTGAATATTGGTTGATGTTGTGGATAAATAGTATCCTTTTATATAGATTTGTTAAATAACACTTCTTTAACTTAAGGGGTAATTTGTGATTAATGAATGTGATGGTAGTAGTAGTTGTGATGGAAATAGAAGAAGAAATTTATAATCTTTCAATTTATCTTTTATTTACGCGTTGAAGTATTAGTGGTGGTAGTAGTAGTTTGGACTCTATTTGTGGGGCTAAAATTGTGTTAAAGAAATGAATGAATGAATGAATGACCTTTAACTTTGTTGTTGCCTTCCTAGTTGACAAGTCAATGAAAGAATTGAGTATTTTTATCTAAATATTCGAAACAACAATGATTGATTGATTGATTGATTGATTGATTGATTGATGAAAGTGTGGATCTAGGTTTGATTGTAGTTGGTACTAATCTTGAAGTAGATTATCGTCTATGTTACTCTATAATAGTGATAATGAAATGATTACAATAATATCACACTATCAATCAAGGTTCCAAAACTAACAAAATCAAATTCGTTATTACTAATTATCACTCTATAGGTTTTTATTTATAGGCGATGAAGAAGTATTTATATGAATTATTTTATAAACTAAGTAATTTACACACATCAATTGACACTTTATCTATATATTATTAATATTCAACCTTCTTTCGACTAAGAAGATAGGAAAAGATGGGGGGGGACTCTTTTTTTTTGTTTATATTAAAACTATTACAAAAAATTGCCCATTTAGAAGCAAGCGTCAAAGCCATTCATGCATCCTATATGTGGATATCATGTTAGGTTGTACCATTTCCATCATCATCTGTCATACTACATACTTATTCAATCTGACAAGTCTTAGAGGATTTGAGATATGATTTATAAATTTTGATGATCTTTTTGCGGCATTGTTTACATATTTTTATGATTTTACTATCGTCAAAATAATATTTTTTTGACGATTATGTATGTTATTTATTTATTTACCTTTTTGTCTCGAAACCCTGTTCTTCTTCTTCTTCTTCATTTGTTTCAATTTGTTTCATGCCGAATCGTTTATACTGGCTTTGAATACGCAAAAGTCTTTTGAAACGGGTAATATATTCCCTATTCTTCTACGAAGTTTATCCATCTATCTTCTCTTCCTTTTATTCTACATCGTCATTTTAGTACCTGAAATCAAGAATATAGTATCGAATTTTTGGTCTATAAAAAAAAAGAATGAAATAAAATGAAGTAAATAAATAAATAGATAAATAAATGATGGCAAAAGATCATAATAACGAAATAACAAAAACATGAGGCTTTAAATTTATACTAATAATACTAATTACTAGTAAATTAATTAAAAATCAGAAGCTTTGATTATAACTTAGGCTTTGGATCTAATAAACCCTTGGATAAAATATCCTTTAATTCATTAGCAGATTCAATCAAATACCATTTCAAATGGTCTGGTCTTAATCCATTACCTCTCTTGGCGGAGATATGAACATGTAACCAATCATTATTGATCAAATAAGCCAATCCAAACCCATCATCAATGACTTGTGACCAACCCCAACTTTGGAAGAATTCCGAGGGGATTTGTGAGGAAGAAATATACCAAGTTGATGAATAATTAAAGATTGGATCGGTGAAAATCTCGGGGATTGGTTCACCTGGTTTTAACATTTGTTTTAAACCTAAGAAATGACGATCAACACCTTTACCATCAGCAGCTTCAGATAAATAACTAACATGTTGCTTAGCAGCCTTTTGGAAAGTTTCAACTTTTTCTTCAAGAGTTGATTCTGGATTACTCCAAGTTTCGACAAATTTCTTTGATTCAATAGAAACACTACGACCAGTTTCAGTTCTACCCTTTAAGAATTTTCTGGTGGCGGCACTTTCATAAGTTGGTCTAATTTTACCAGTTAATTTATAATAAGCCAATTGCATTAATAATTGAACAAATGCATCAGGAGATACTTTGAATTTCTTAATTAATCCCTTCCCGTAACCATAATGTTGAAGGATTTCTTCATGATGAGAAGCAATAGTTTGATTGAATTTTTCAATGGCAGTATTAATATTAATTCTTGAAACTGGATTAAGATCAAATTCTAATAATTCTGGTTTTAAAGAAATTGATGAAATTGATGATGAATTTGAAATTTCTTCAATTAATTTTTGAGGATTTTCTTGAGATATTTGTTTATAAACTAAATTATTTAATTGAACAGTGGGGGTTGCATCCATTTTAGAATGTTCACCTAAAAATCCAGAATTCCCATTGGCACTAATAAAGAATTCTAATGGTTTATCAAAGAAACGATTTTGTCCATCTCCATGCCAACAATTTTTAGATTTTTCTTCAATTGTAATTGGATTATTATTATCTAAACAAACAAGAAATGATGAAGCAAAAATGGTTTCTAAAGAGGCATCATTAATAGGAGATGATTTTAAATTTTCATAAGCATTAAACCATTCATCTCTATTTAATGAAGTCAAAGCACCAATTCCTTCACCCTTTGGCACTGAAGAATTCTTAATGGCTTGTAAATATTGATAAATATCTCCCTTTGATAATTTATTCCCCTTAATATCATGATGAGGAACTTTATAAAAATTATTATTAAAAATAACAATGAAATATTGATGATCAATACCATTATATTTCTTGGTAATATCAGTACCAGCAGCTGGAACTCTTGAATTATTAAACATATAATGGAAAGCATTCATACAATATGGATTCCCCTTAATAATTTCTGGTTCTAAAGTTTCATTTTGAACTTGTTCCAAGAATTCAACGGTATAATAAGTAAGTAATGTAGCCTTTAATAATTGATCATTACCAATTTCATTATGAATATCTTTATGACTAAAGAAATAAGAAACATAAGGAACAACAGGATCACGATATGACATATAAGCATAATCATCCCAAAATTCAGCTAACCAATTTTCCTTTGATTGAGCAAATTCTTGTAATCTTGCTTGTAAGACTTGACCTTCATTATTAACGAAATTTTCAACTTTAATTGTAGTTGATTTTAATTGTTGAATTGATAAATATGGTTCAATTGATCTTAAATATTTAGCACCAGTTTCTTGTAAAGTTGGAACGGGTAATTTAGGTAATTCAGATTGATATTTAAATAAATCTCCCTTAACCGATGAAGAGGTCAAGTTTTTCTTTAAAATCGATGGCATAATTGATCTTGAATAATTACTTTTAATAATTTGTTGAGAAGTAGCTCTTAAATTGAACATGTTATTGAAAATTAAAATCTACCTGGGGAAAGGAGATTGAAAGAATGTGATTGAATAACTTGTAAGACTTTATAGTTTTTCACACTATACTAGTTCAAAAAGATTCAAAATCCGAATGGTTTAAATACTCCGAGAATTATCAGATATATATATTTATATAGGAAATGAAAATGAAAAGATTGGTTGAAATATTTATTAGGTTATATATATGAAAATATGTTGTGTATAAATTTTGTGTGGGGCTAATAGTAAAAAATGAATGATGCCTTTTGACCGAGGAAACAAACTATTTATCGGATTCATTTTTTTTTTTCACAGGGTAAGATTTACCACGGTTAATTATATATATATATCGAGTTATAACTTACACTGTTTAACGTCTGTTATACATTATTATTGTTAGGTAGTGGATCGGTAAATCTACGGTTGGGTTTTAAAAATTATAATATCCGATCATATGATTTTTACGTAAGGTACAAATTTCAATTTTATTGATTGGTCTGGTAATCTCGGACTTCAAATCTTTAATGATTTATTATTTATTATTATTATTTGCAATTATTGTTTAAAATTAATACTATACATCGTTAATGGCTTTACATTATACTAATAAAAATTCATTAATTATACTAAAGAAATAGCTTCAATTATTTTTCCACCACAATCTCTTTGAATTTTGAATTCATCATCATTGAAAATAAAATAAAACCCCGGACTAAAATCAATATTATTATTCAAGATATTTTTATAAATATTTGGATCCAATCTAGGATATTCCATTTCTTGTTTATTTGAATCCACATGTAAATACTTAAATAATTCAAGGGATTCAATTGGATCATCAATTCCTCTAAATTGAATATTATTATAGCGAGTTGAACGATCCTTAACACATGTGACATTGATTCTTAATATTCTAATAGTTGACGAAAATGCATCCCAAATAAGCTTTATCAACTCAAGACATTCCAACTTTTCAATGGATTCTATTGTTAATGAAAAAACTTCTAATTGATCAATTTGGATTATCGGTTTGAACAAGTCCAAAGTATCTTCTTTCTTATAGTATTCAACATTCATCTTCATATATTTTAGCTTGTGACACTTGGATATAAATTCTGTATTTCGTTCCCACCACCATGTAACATTGCCTATATTCAATTCCATGGTAATAATTTCTTTTAAAGATATCGAAGGTATAAAATCCCCCAAATGAAATTGTACATCATTAGTTTCCAATGCTAATGATTTAATATTTGGAAATGATATTCCAGACTCTATTAAATCACTTATTCCCCGTCTAGAAATATGTTTTACTCTCAAATTAGTGATTTCATTACATCTTTCCTTAAGAAATTCAATGGCACTCTTATTCCAATCGTAACGTTTAAAGTTTGGTAATACTAAGACCATTTCAGTGACTGAATTTGAAACTTTTGAATAATCAAAGTTTCCCCTGTCTGGCTCATCACCAACAACTTCATAGCAGATCTGTATTTGTTCATCTTTAACTAAAAACACTGGGAATGATTTAATATCCTTTATTTGAGAATTATGATTTAGAATAGACTGTACAACCTCATATCTCCATTCAGCAGGTCCAGTCATATGGAATGCTGTTTTGGGGAATCTCTCATGTAAATAGTCAAACAAGGTGGAGCATATTGGTTTATTGAAAAACAGAATATTTCTAACATTCTTTGAATTAAAATACTTTTCATGATTTGGATTTTCCAACACCTCTAAAAATTCAGTCCTTTCTATAATTGTATAATCACAATGATTGGATGGAATTTCAGAGCCAATATCCAATGGAACATCAGCGTTATTATAAACCAAAATATTCCTAACCAATTTCTTCATACAAGCATCAAATAGCTTTCTATTGCCATATAATAAATTGACAACATTAATTGGATGTAATTCACCTATGATTTGGTCTATGATATCGTCAGGCCATTCTTTATTCTGCCTTGTATCCTGTATCAATTTTGTAGAGCTAACTGTCTTTCTTTGTCTTTTAAGACTAGGAATATCGTATGCCATTTTACTTAAATTAGTTACTGAAGAAACATCATTCACTAAAAAAGTCTTTATCTGCAGCATATTCATAAATTTAAATAGTTTCATTTTCATGCACTAGTGTGCACTAGGATGCAAAAAAAAAAAAAAAAAAAGAGAACATATAGAAAACTATATCATTCCAAAGTATATACCTCTACAATTTCTCCATGAAACCTTTTAACCATGAATTCAGATTCATTGAAAGTGAAATAAAACCCAGGACTAAAATCTGGATTCTTTTGTAATACCTTTTCATAAACATTTGATGGTTTATCATGTTTCATTTTCTTTGTACCTTCAATAATTCAAAAAGTGTCTTGATTTCAACGCGTTGAAAATCCTTTTCTTCGTTAGAAATATAGCATTGGGCCCTAACTCTTAGAATTCTGAGATATGTACAGCATGAATTCCAAATGACATATATAAGCTCATAAAAGGAAACCAATTTACTAGATTTCAAATGCACTTCAATGACTTCTAATTTCTCCGTATGTAACATTCTAAAGAAGTTTGATATCTGGTCATTAGAATCATCAGTGATAAATTTCAAATTTTTTAAATTCTTGAGTTCATAAGAAAATGATCCCATGTTTTCACGCTTCTTTGGACTTGCCTTTCTCAAATCAAATTCCAATGTAGTAATCTTATCAAAGGTGATATTGAAGTAGAATGAATTTCTAAGTATATAGCAAAACTCACATTTTATACTTAGTGATTTAACATTAGGAAATAAATAATCACATTCAGCCATGAATTTCAATGTTTCAGACGAGATATTCTCCATTCTCAATGAAGTGATTCTAGAACACACCTCTTTAATACAATCCATGGCAGAATAGTTATAATTATAATCAAATGCATCTAAAAAGTGTAAGGTCAACTCAGTAACTGACATTGGAAGTCTTCTGTAATCCAAATAACCCTCATCTCCTCTTCCTCCCTCCTCAGAACTTTCATAATCCGAGTTTAACTCCTCATCAATAAATATTTCAGATCCTTTAAGACCCCTAACTTGCGAATTATGTTTTAATAAAGTAATAACAATCTTGTTTTTCCAAATCACCTTACCAGTCATATAAAATGCAGTTTGCCACAATTGGGAATGAAGCTCCTGGATAAATTTTGACGACATTTGCTGGTTGTAGAATATAATGGTTTTCATATATTTTGAATTGAAATACTCTGAATGGGCTGGACTTTTTAATACTTTTAAAAATGCATGTCTTTCAATTATTGTACAACGATCATGAGTGGGAGCTATATTTGAAGGAATATCCAAGGGTACATCTTCTTTATTATAAATCAAGACATTTTTTACCAATATTTTAACACAAATATCAAATAATTGACGATTGAAATATAAAAATTTAACAACTTCGACTGGATGCAATTTATTTATGATTCTTGTAAGGATATTAGGGGGCCATTCTTTAACTTCAAATGGGCAAGATTCTTCCAAACTCATGATAGTAGTGACGGAATTATTTTCCTCTTGATTTGAGTGATCACCATGATTTATTAATGATGCCATGGTTATAATCGACTTCGAATATCCTTTGTTTTTATATGTAGTTGTTGTAGTAAGAAGAAAGTGGCTGCCTGCAAAACAATGCGCCGCGAAGCAAAAATAACGGACTTCTTTTTTTTTTATAGTGGGCAACTTTTTATTAGGGCAGGCAGGTATTAAACTTATTCACTCCGAATAATCAAAACCAGACTTTTATTACTCCGGAGTTGATATCTAACAAAATTCTAAATACTTGACTATTCCACCATATCACAATGACATCAATATTCTCGTTTAACTTTAAATGAACCGATGAAAAAGGATTGACCGAGGACATTTCCGGAACAAAAAATGAAAAAATTTCTTAGCTACCAAAAGAAAAATTTTAAAATCTGGGGTAAATTAAGAAAATCTATAATACTATAATATAATCACCATCATACGTCATATGCTACCATATAACCATATCCGAGTATGGTAATTAAAGTTAATATACGAATAAACAAAAATTGACTTTTAATAAAGTGTCGTAGTTTGATACCACGGTATACTTGTGTTGAATGTGACTTCGCCATAAATTTTTCTTATGATGTAAGCATATATAGATTGCTTCTAACATTCAAACCCAGGCTAAGTAAGTATTATAAATAGCTTGGAATCGGCAAAGTAAACATTGGAACTGGCGAAGTAAAAATGCAATGGTATTTATTCTTTACTCTCTCACTAACTATATAGATCTCTTACCCACGCGTTCGTTTCTTTAATTAAAAATTTTATAGGCTTAGAAATTTAACACCGAACAGAAAAAAAAAACATCAAATTTTTTTTTGAATCAGAAAATTTTTGGCATTCATTATATAGAGTTAGAAATGAGATTGCAATCATTATTATAATACACCAAACAGCTTACCTTCCATTCTCCCTACACTCCTATAGAGACACATACACATACAGGGACGACCATGGTGGAAGAACATCTATCTGAAGTAACGCTATCCTATCCTTTACTCCTATTCAGAATTGTGTTGTTAATATGGTACCTGTTAATGGTATCCGCAGCAGGACTTGGATTCATTGAAATTATCACCAAATTCAGAACCAATCCAATCCTACATCAAGGTCATGGTGACAATGAGACGTATAATAGAGGACAAGTCAATGAAGAAGATGAACAGGTGTTGGAAGGTGTTAGTATCATACGTCCCATCAAGGGGATTGATCCTGAATTGAGTACATGTTTAGAATCTTCCTTTCAACAAAAGTATCCCGTTGATAAATTACAAATTTTATTTTGTGTAGATGATCCACAAGACCCATCAATTCCTATTATCAAAAGACTTATTGTCAAATATCCTCATATTGATGCTCAGATCTTAATCAGTGAGAATTTCAATGAACAACTTGGTCATTCTGATACAGATTATTTTGGAGTTAATCCCAAAGTGAATAATTTATCAAAGGGGTTTCTTAAGAGTAAATATGATATTTTATGGGTTATGGATTCCAATGTTTGGGCTAGTGAGAATATTTTGAGGAATTCAGTCAAATCCTTATATGAGAATTTGAATAATGGAAGACCTGTTTCATTCCATCCTAGATCAGTTAAATTGGTTCATCATGTTCCATTGGCAATTAGTGTTAATGAAAGTATCGTTAATGCTAGTGATGATGAGTCTGAAGAGGATAATGAAAATAGTATTGCAGATGATAACAATAATAATGATAATGATAATGATTCAGCAGGATCTTCTACATCAACACCATTTTCTCCAGACATTGAAGATGGCTACAAGCAACGGAAAGGACCACACCGTCGTCATAATCATAATCATCTTCTTCATCACCAACACCAAATGGAGAATAAAAGACCATTCCTTAAGACATTAGGTGCTAAATTGGATGAAATGTTCTTACTTACATCTCATTCCAAATTCTATATTAGTTTAAATAATTTGGCAATTGCTCCTTGTGTTAATGGGAAATCCAATATTTATCGGAAATCAGATTTAGATCAAAGTATTAAGGAAATCAGTGAAAAGGGGAATCAAAGTGCATTCTTTTCCAATGAGACTGTTATTCATGATAGTCGATATTATAGTCAATTAGGATCTGGTCATGGAATCAAATTCTTTGCTCGATATATAGGTGAGGATAATATGATTGGGATTGCATTATGGGAGGGAGTCATGGGGAAAACAGGATTATCTGGAGATATTGTGATCCAACCATTAAGTGGAAGTGATAATGGTATTCATGATTATATGCAACGAAGAATTAGATGGTTAAGAGTAAGGAAATATATGGTATTAATGGCAACATTAATTGAACCTACTACTGAGTCATTAGTTTGTGGTATTTATGGTACATTTGCCATCTCGACTTTATTCTTTCATGAATGGTTTAACATATATTATTTCATGATTCATTTGATAATTTGGTGCTTATGTGATTATTATCAATATTATACTTTTATTCATAATATTAATCATCATAAAGTATTACCTCATTGGTTGGTTGATTTACCACCTAAGAATCAAAGTTTTATAAGTTGGTTATATGTTTGGATCTTACGAGAGTTATTGGCATTACCTATTTGGTTTTTGGCCATGATTGGCCATGAGATTGATTGGAGAGGAAGACCGTTTATGATTAAGAAAGATTTGACGGCGGAAGAATTATAGAGTTTATAGAAGTGGGGCATTTTCATTTTCATTATCATTTTTTAAATTTGGGAATAACATAAAAAGAAAGCATGCATATATATATATATATATATAGTATTAGCATTTAGCATTAGTTAGCATTTAGCATTTGTATTAGCATTAATATTAGAAAGTAAATGTATTCATATCATTGGCATTTGGCATTTCCATAGAGTGTAGAAAAAGAAGAATGTCTTAAATTTTTCTTCTTTATTTTAACGTTAGATCATAATGATGGTTTATCAATAACGGTTCATTTAAGTACTTGTTGTTAGTTAGTACATTACATTTAATTGTAAAATTTAAAAAATTTATTCCGGAATAGGAAAGTAAGCGTTTTCAAGGCGTGAAAAGTAGAAAGAAATATTAATTCAATTTAGTATCCTCCCCCACCTATTTTCAGACATGCTGAGCAAATCATTAAGGAGCACATGACTATACAACAGTCTATCGGTCGTAGGCATAAACATATTGATTATATGGTTAGACCCATGAGAATACAAATCAAAGTTAATACTGGTTTAGGAATCTTCCATGGGGAAAAAAATAGTGAGATCAATTTGATAGTAGATGTTAGTAAGTTGTAGTAATATATATATATAGTTGATTTGATCCATGGATTTAATCTTAGCAAAGAAGAAGTAGAAGAAGAAGTTAATGTGTAAGAGATACAAAGAGTATATTCAAACTAGACATTGATTTTAGTGTTACTATCAATAATATAAATTTAGAAAATTATCACCTGAAATTTGGAATCTTGTTAGTGAAGAGATACATATAAATTTATTATTACATATTATAAGGTAGTTCATTTCCTATACACGGTGGGTGCATACACACTATATACACTTCTAGAATAAATTAAAAGTCTTTGTTGAACTTCTTCCTTCATCCATTCAGTAAGTAAGTAAGTAAGTAAGTCTCCTCAAAATTCTAAGGTACTACAAATTTACAAGCCAAACCAAAAAGAAAAAAAAAAATATTTTATTTTAAATTTCTTGTTGTGTGTGTTGTTCGTCAAAACCGTTTCCTTTCTCATCATTTTCAATCCTATTTACCCATCATCCCCAACTGTTTCAGCTATCCCATCCATCCATCAATCCTATCCTATCAATCCAATCTATCCTATCAATCATAGGTCAATTCATCACGTTGATCCTTATAGATATCGAAAGTACTCCTATTCACGTTCGTTCCCCTGAAATCAATTATAAAATTCTCGTTTAGGGTCCTCTTTTGGTTTATCTTATCATAATAATCAATTACATCGATTAATATTATCTACCCATTTTTCAATTCAATTTCAATTTATTTAATTCTTCCATTGATTGTATTCAAATCTTTTCATCATAAAATCACGTTAAATTCACGTCAAAATCACGCTTAAGGCTTCACATTCATAATAAATACTTATGTCTCAATAATCATCAATAATCATCAATAATCTACAACAATAACAACAATAATAGCAATGAAAGAAGTATCACCCATAGTTGAAGTTCCCCTGATAAACGGAACAAAGTCGCCTCCCCTTGATTTACAAGCCTGTAAGAAATGCAATCAATTAATATATGAAGGCCATGCCTATGAATTAGGTGATGATAGATGGCATATTGATTGTTTCAAATGCTCAAAATGTTCAAGTTCTTTAGGTTGTAACTCCAACTTTTTAGTGTTAGGAAATGGTAATTTGATCTGTTCCAATTGTTCCTACAATTGTAAGCAATGTGGTAAGAAGATTGATGATTTAGCCATTTTGACTGGTGATCAAGCTTATTGTTCCAATTGTTTTAAATGTCGTTCATGTAAACAAAATATTGAAGATTTAAGATATGCAAGAACATCAAAGGGATTATTTTGTATGGATTGTCATGAAAAATTAATGTTAAAGAAGAAAAAATATGATGCAAGGAAGAAATTAGCTTTACAAAAGGAAAAGGAAGCCAATGATTTATTATTATATCAACAACAACAAAAGGAAATAGAAGATTCAAGAACAAGTAACAATTCATCAAGAAATTCACTATTACAGTCTTATCTTGGATCAGGAATTCCTGGTACCACTACTTCTTCAACAGTAACTCCCACCAATGGATCCATAAATAATGGTAATAGTTATTTTAATGAATCAGAGCCATTGATAACTCCAGAAGGTGATGATTCAAACATAAGTAGAAGTAAGACTTTACCTCAACCTCCGCATATATCTGATACAAATGGCTCTTCATCTAATCATTCCTCCTCAAAGGATTCAGATCGTAAACCTCCTCCTCCAGATAATGATTTTTCAATTGAAGAAGTTGTGAATGATAGTGATGACGAATCTCCTGCCAAGAATAACACCAATAAAAACAATATTAATGGGAATATCAATAATAGAAGTATACCTTCATTAAGAACTCCAAAGGATCCTATACCTCTACCAAGTTTACGTAGACCTCAATCTCCTAAACCATTGGCAAGTCCTCCATTGACTACTTCAAATACAACAGAATCAAAGGAGGCAAATGATTTTGAAAGTAGTACTAATATTTTCCTTGATATTATTGATACTCCTGCCACTCCCAAATCAAGTAAAGAAAGTTTACTACCTCCTCTTGATTTACATGCTACTCCAAAGCATCAAGAATTGGATGTTGCAGCCGATAAAAATGTTTTAATACTATCACCCAATCAATTCAATGATAATGAATTCCATAATGCTCATATCAAATCTTCAGTTAATTCATCAAGTTCTTCAGAGTTGACTATACATACTAATGGATCCGCTACAAATACTATTAAAAGTCAAACTCTTTCAACTGGAGATGAAGCACCAAAATCAAGATCGAATTGTCCTTCACCTTTTGCAAAGGCCAATAGACAAGCAAGAGTAGTTGAAACTAATGATTATATTCAAACCGATAGTGTTGAAGATGAAGAAGAAGTTGAAGAAAATAATAATAAAGGTAATAGACCAGCAGAAGATGAAGATTATGATGAAACTTCAACAATCACGCAAACTCCAAATCTTTCAGCAACACCTCAAAAGAGAAATTATAATTCTTCTCGTTCAAGTGTTATGTCTTCACCACCTCCCAAAATGCCCTTACCAAGTACACCATCTAAGAAAAACTTTTCATCTCCAAGTGCTGAACTTTCAAAATCATTTAAATTTGATGAAAATCAAACCACTCCAAAGGGTCTTGGCTTAGAAGGTGTTGATTATGAACCAGCAACAGAACAAAGAAATTATCTTAAGCTGTTGCATGATAAAAAGCAAAGAACTTTTAGTAATGATGAAATCGAATCAACTTCTTCAAGTAATTCATCCAATAAAAACCCAAGGATTATAGCTAATGCCACTCCAGCAGTCACCAATTTAGAAGATACTTCAAGCATTGAACAACAACAACTGCAAAATTCAACCAACACCACATCATCATCAATTTCAAGAATGGGTAGTATAAGAACTCCAAAATTGGCAAGTTTGAAACATAAGAGATCAACTTCAGGTGGTAATTCTAGTAGTCTTAGCAATAAATTTGGATTTTTTAAATCATCGTCGAATAACAATGGTACAAATGGTAACAATAATGCATCAAGTTCAAAGGAAGATTTAAGAGGTCATAGTCGTCATGTTTCTGATGGTTCAGTCACCAATGCCTCTGCATTTACCACACCACCATTGCCTTCACCTCGTGCATCAGTTTATAATTCTTACACTACGAGGGAAACTAATTTCCACATTAGATCAACTTCTGATACTCCATTTTTGACTAGTCTTGAACATAATAATAATTATGACAATGCTAGTAACCATTCAACTGAATTTGGTTCTGGTTCTCATTATGATCATTTCGAAGTGAAAAGTCTTCGATTTGAAATAGGACAATTAAACAATCAAAAGACTTCCTTAGAGGGGGACGTTAAGAAATTAACTAGTGATAAATTGAAATTAAGTGATCAAATAAAATTATTACAATCGAAAGTTGTAACTGAAACAACGGCGTGTGATAGCTTGGTCAAACAAGTAGCTGAATTAGAAGAGCAGAAATTGAAATTAGTTGATTCAAATGATAAATTATTATCTCACATTCAACAATTAGCAAGACATAACAATGATGACATATTAAGTTACAATTCGACAGCAAATACTCTGGCCCCATCCTCTTCGACTGTTCTGTCAGGACCTCAATTTACTGACTCTGGAGTTGGGGATGAAATTGAAACTCAAAAGGCAACTAGGTTGAAGTTCTGGAGAAGACCCAAAATCGGACTTGGAAATACACCCAATTTAGTGTTGACCAATAATCAACCAGTATCAATATCACCACCTCAGCCTGCTCCTCAAGCCCAATTACAACAACAGCAACAACAACAACAAGTTCAACAAAGCAATTCTCAATCTGCAAAGATGAGTCATAGTTATTCATCACATGCTATAAGAATACCAAGTCAGAGTAATGGTAATGGCCACAATCACACTGAAGACCCAAATTCTTTGGAAAAGAAGGGTGTATTTACAAAATCAAGATCAACTAATATTCTTGATTCATTTTTAGCGGCTAATAATACCAATAATCATCTTCATGTCAATAGTAGTAATGAAAGTGCTTCAACTGCTAGTAGTCATCACATTGCGGCTCCATTATTTAATTCCACTATTTCTAAGAGAGCTGATTATGAACAAGTACAAGTCCCATTGATAGTTACCAAATGTTTAGCAGAAGTTGAATTAAGAGGAATTGATAGTGAAGGAATTTATAGAATTTCAGGAGCTAATTCTGCCATTACTGCTATTGAAACAGCATTTGCTAACTTGACTGCCAATTCAATTCTTGATGAAAAGCAAATGCAAAAAGTAGAAGAAGTATTAAATGGAGATATTCATGCAGTTACATCGGCCCTTAAAAGATATTTTAGAAAATTACCTGATCCTTTGATTCCTTATAGTTTATATGATGATTTTATTAGAGTTGCATCTGAAAATCCAATCAATAAACTTGAAGATAGAATTCAAGTTTTAAGAGTCAACGTGATTAACAGATTACCTAATGCCAACAAACATACATTATTTTTGTTATGTAAACATTTGAGTTTAATTAGTTCTTATTCATCAGTCAATAGAATGGGGAATAAGAATTTATCCGTGGTTTTTGCTCCAACTATAGCACGAGATGAAAGTGGAGAACGTGAAATCCTTGATATGGGTCATAGAAGTGAAGCTACAGAGACATTGTTAAGTAATTCTGAAAAGATATTTCAGGATTATTTCGGTTAGATAAATATATTATGATTTTGATTTTTTTTTGCTTTGTTAATTAGTTTCGTTATATATTTTCATATGTAAAATAATAATACAAATTTCGGACATTATTATCTTTGCAAAAGTTTTACCATATGTATTTGAATCTATGTACAAGTAATGTAATTGTAACTAATGTAATTTATACATAAATTGGTATGAATACATGCAAATGCTAAAAGGGAATGTTGGGAATGTTTTTATGATTGCTAATGGACATCTTTTATTTGGACCAGCAGATACTGTTCAAATCGTCTATGACCAACTCTTATCAAATGCTCGATGACATTGAATTGTTTCTTGGATAAATGTTGATTCTTTTTAAATTCTTCTCGAATAAAGGTTCGCCAATGTTCTTGATTCTCAATTGGCTTTGTCTTAATGGTTCTTATACAATTCCTATATAGCTTTAGTATTTCCCGCTGTAATCCTGATAGACGAGCCATGGTTCCCTTTGTACCTTCAGACAATATAACCAGGAAAAGAATATATATTAAGTATCCTTTAACTTGCCGGAATAGGTCTTGGGTATGGGGTAGTCTTTCCTTTATGAAAGCAATTTTTCATGGTTTCCAGACGACATTCACGTGATAGTTAAATGTCTCAGAGAGTATTTGATATACGAGACATTTTTAAGAGCCGATGGGATCAAACAAAATGGAGCGGGCCTTCAGTTACATTAAAAGAATGGTTAATAAAAATGGTTCTGAATTAATTAAATTAAAAGTATATGATACATAAATGAATATAAATATAATGTTTCTATTCCTAATTAGTTATAATAATTTTGGCCTGATAAAAATAAAGTGCTGAAGCCATCAAAATCCCAATATAAATAATCATTTAAAGTGTAAGACGACACAGTAATAAATTAATAGAGCCTTATTTCAAGTTAGTGAAATCAACTTCACCATCTCTTTTACCATCACAGACAGCATCAACTCCACAAGTACAAGCATCTTTAGATCTTTTACCACAAGCACAAGCAGTAGAGGCTTCAGGAATAACATTTTCATTAGCAGCCTTATCACAAGTACATTGAAGAGCTGGGTTAGCACCACAAGAACAAGTGGATTTTTTAGCACATACGCATTCAGCAGCAGAGCAAGCCATTGTAAGATATTAGTAGGCAGATAGTAGTTGTGGATAATCCCAATAAAATAGAAAGTGTGGAATCCTATAAGTTTTAAAATATAAGACACATTTTTCCTTAATTGCATATCATAATGGGATCTCAATTCAATTATAATTATAATTTGGTTTATTTTGTTTAGTCACATGATAATCAACACGTGACCCCAACCAATCAAGTCTCAGTAAATGGTCATACTACTAAAAAAAAAAACTTCAAAAGGTTAGTCATTGCAAGTTTCATTAATTATTAAAAAGACTTGAATTCTTACTAATAAAGTTGCAATCATTTTAATTCGTTTATTCTGAATTAGGATCAGGTTAGTAAATTATGCTGTTTAATACTTTTAGTCAAGTATTACAAGTATTACATTTACATCTAATATATTTAAAAACTCTTATATAACAAAAACACTCCATACTAAACTAACTTCCCTTTTTTTCTTATATATATATTCATTCATTCATTCAACTCCTTTATATTATCTTAAATTATCCTATTCACCTCCCTTGTCAACACACCAAATATTCGAAAAAATTTTTTTTTTTTCGTATATATATATTAAGGACTATAAGAAGATTCTTTCTTAAAAGGTTTAATTTTACAGTACTTTCCAGATGAACGTCGCAACCGCTGTATCCGAAAGACATTTCTTTACTAAATAATATTTCCCCGCCTTTGAAGAACAACATTTCGTAGATAAGCAGCAGTACCATCAAGAGTGGTGGAATTAGAACTGGCAGAAGTTATCCCTGTCCAAGTTTGCGTGTCCGTGGATAAGTCTAAGCCACCAGATACTAGAAGAGGGAGTAGAATCCATTAAATAATGAATTGTACGGGTCTCATATTGATGTAGTTGACTTTTGCTGTTTAAAATTTTAAAATTCTGAATTGGATACACCCAAATACTATATATATATATATAACATATATATATATATCCAAATCATAACAGCTGCCTCTCGGTATAGTAGAACTAGAACTGAAAATACAAATCCTCGTCAATCTAAGCCAACAGCATGGAGACTAATTCATACATTGTCCTGCCACTTTTGGGACAGTATAGCTCTAAGGCTGCAGATTCTCAAATTCGCGAATTCGTAGCCAACGTGATAGCGCTGAAATAAGTAAAATCTCCAAATAATATTATCAAATAATATGTGTAATAGGGACTATTCGATTGTTGTGTTTTTCAAATACGAAAATGAATTGTCCTTCTTTAAAAAATAATAAGATACCACCACTGCTATATTAACAACCGTATA